>MU774519.1:1154-56117 GCA_026770625.1 Nicotiana glauca
AGCGGGTGTGATATTATATTGCGCTTGGGCTGTAGGAGCCCCTCCGGAGTCTGAACCCCCACAGTGAGTGCCGGGTACCCATGGATCGGGCTACGCGCCGTAGCGATCATATGCATTGATATATTTATTGCTTTGACTGTTTCTGTTAGCTGTTCTTACACTGTTAAACGTGTAGGAGTACTGTTCCTAGCTTTACTTTGTGCTATATGTTGGGATTTCTTACTGGCAGACATTATATATGTCTATTACCACTGACTTGGAAGTACTCACTTTACTCCCTGCACCTTGTGTGCAGATTCAGGTACTCCAGGAGCTATCTGAGCTATTCTTCAGGGCTTTTACACGGAGTTGTTGAGGTAGCTGCCTGACTTCCGCAGGACCCGACTTCTCTCCTAATTCCTGTTATTTGAATTTTCCGCGTACTTCAGACTATGTTGTTTTACAGTATACTTTGCTATTCTGGTAGAGGCTCTAGACTCATGACCCCCAGATCTTTGGGAGGTTGTTCAGTATTGTGGATTTTCGGATTTATTTCTATCTTTCAGATTTGCTTCTAGTTTAAATGTTGTTAATGATTTTTTTTAAATAAATGGTTTTGAGCTTTATGCTCTGGTTGAGAATGAAATTGGTCGGGCTTGCCTAGCAGTTGTGTTGGGCGCCATCACGATCGGGTGTGGGGTCGTGACACGGACCTACTCCAATTTTCAGAATTCCATTCTGACCTCGATATCAAAATTTTCGCTACCAACCGGAAAGCGCCAAAATTCCAATTTTGCCAAGTCAAGCCTAAATCTACCACTGGCCTCCGACATTTAGGGTAACTTCGGCAGTACCCAAATTTGCATGTTGTTACTTCAAATATCTTGTATCTAGAAGAGAAAGTCAAACTATCACCCAATGGAGCTAATCCAATCATAAAAATTCAAATTCGAGATCGAATACTAAAAGTCAAAACATGGTCAAAACCTTTCAAATTTAAAGCTTCAATCTGAGAATCATTCTTCCATACATATTCCGATTAACCTGAAAACCAAAATCAACGTTACATAAGTCATAATACATCATACGGGGCTATCCATACTCAAGAACTGTCGAGTGAAGTGGAAATACTCAAAACGACATAGGTCATTACATGTTTTCACTCTTTTTTATATTGCGCCTCTATTGAAAAATGTTGAACAAATATTTGAATTAACTTTCATTGAAAATGAAATTTTTACGAGATGTTTGAAAATTAAACTACAGATTTAACTTTGATATTTCTATTGAGATTCTGTATAATAGTATGTATATGATATTAAATGCTCATCTCTACACCCAGCCTTTATTTACTTTGGTTACTTACTAAGTCGGCATACTCATGTTACTCCCTGCACCTTGTGTACAGATCCAGGTGTCAGAGCCTCTAAGTGAGATTTGATCGTTGCCTTCAAAGTATTATCCGGAGATTGCAAGTTAGATGCAAGGCATTCGCAGACCTGCCTTCCTCCTTCTTATCCTTAGTATTTTATATTTTGGTGTTATCTTGTATTAAGCAGACGGTATTGGGTTATATTTAGTGGCTCATGACTAGTGACACCAGGAATCGGGCTGTGTTGATATACTTACATATTTGCTTTTCTGCGTATTTTTGATATATTAAGATGAAAGATTTGAGATTATATATAACTACAAAATGAATTTACAAAAGACCTTTCAATTGTTCGTGTTGTTCGGCTGACCTAGTACTATGATAGGCGCCATCACGATCGAGGTACTTGGGTTCATGATAGTGGCCTATCCAAAATACATCCGAGCCCTCAGGGCTCCAAGACAAAGATGCATACAAGTCTAAAAATATCATCCGGACTAGCTCGTGCGATAAAATCGCCAAAATAACATCTTAAACAACGAATTTAATACCAAAATTAAAATTTCAAGATAGTTAAAATTTCCTATTTTCCCAACCAAAGATCCGAATCACGTCAAATTACTTCCGTTTCGCAGCAAATTTAACAGATATGGTTAGATATTATAACAGACTTTTACCGGGCACCGAAACCAAAATACGGGTCCGATACCAACAAGTTCACACATTTTTCAATTTCCATAAACTACTATATTTTAGTTAAATAATTTTCTTTAAAAATTTATTTCTCCGGCTAAGGACCTCGGAATTCGATTTTGGGCTTACGCCCAAGTCCCATATTTTACTACGGACCCTGCGGGACCGTCGAAACGCAGATTTGGGTCTCTTTACCTAAAATATTGACCGAAGTCAACTAAAATCATCTTTTTAAACCAAATATTATTATTTCTTAAACATTTCACATAAAAGATTTCCGGAAGCTCGTTCGAACTGTGCACGCAAATCGAGAAAAATAAAAATAAGGGTTTAAGGCCTCGAAACAAGAAATTGGATTCTAAAACGAAAGATGACCCCTTTGGATCATCACAGTTATTGTCTTCCGTTGCGTGTTACAGACATCTATATGCAATCCTATAATATTTTCAAATAACAAATTAAGATTAATATGAAAAACTTTACTTAATTTATGAAAAAAGTGGATTTATATGTGTGCAAATAACCAAAAAATTAATTAAAGTAGAAGGAAGAGAGTAATAAAAAGGAATTTAGTGATTTACAAGATTTTGGTTGAAAACTGCAACAACTTCAGAAGAAAATTAGTTTCTAGCAAACTGGCTAGCTCTCTCTCCTACTCTACCAAATCGCAGCGTAGTAATAGAAATCGGGTAGATATTTTTCCAATAACCTCCTACTAAATTCTTTGCTCTCGAAAGAGGATATCTTAAATTTGTAATATAGACTAAAATAAATTAATTAGAAGTAATTAAAACCTCTACCAAATAAAAGTACAAATATTTTCTTTACGGAATAGCATAGTTATCCACTTTACTTAGGAGCAGCGTAATCGTTCTTTGTATAGCTCAAATTATTTAATTACTTCTCTCTTTTCTCCCAATAAGTTTAGGATATATTTTGTGTGGCCTATGAGAACCTAGTTAAAGTTATTAGTTACTGTAATGATATTTGAGTTGGACTCTTCCACTAGGAAAGCGTAGGTCTATCGAAGATTGAGTAGATAAGTGTATATCTTCTTCTTACATTGTAGCAATCTGTAGGATTATTTGATAGAATTTGTTGGATAACATGACCTGGGTATAGCACATTTTTGTATTAGTTTGTATGGGTTATATAGCTGAGGCCCAAAGTGTAATTATTGATAGTGTTGTAGTTAGGCCCGATTCTGTATATAGGCATAGGAGTCTATCCAGAACCTTCAGTTAGTTAATTTTCTCTCTAATATAGAGATATTTCTCGATGTGTTCTCTCTATCTCATCTTTTGCACTTAATCTTTGTTTCTTTCTACAAATTTGACCTTCAAATTAGCTTAACATGGTATCAGAGCAGCGTATCCGGGTAGATTGGAGTTTTCGTCTTTTTCTTGTGATTTTTTCCTTTTTCTTGTGATTTTACCCTATATTCCCTTTCTTCTCATTTTTCTCTTGCATATTTCATGGATTTTGTAGCTTTCGTGGTATTAGTGTAGATACAATCAGAAAACCCTAATTTTTCTTTAGTAATGGGTTCTACTTCTTCTGACAAATCTCCTGCTGATTCCTCTGCCAATTGTAATCGTGACACATTGTCTAACGACACTCACAATCACCCACTTTACATCCATCCCTCGGATAATTTGGGGCTTTCACTACTAGGGACAATTTTCGATGGGACAGGGTATAGTGACTGGAGAAGGAGCATGCTTATTGTTCTTTCTGTCAAAAACAAGTATTTCATTCAACCTGATTGTGAGAGGCCACCGTTGAACTCACCTGTTTTTAGTCAATGAGATAGATGTATAACATGGCGATCTCTTGGATTCTTAATCTTCTTTCGCCAGCAATTCGTAAAAGTGTTCTTTACTGTCAACTTGCTAAAGATGTATGGATAGAGCTAGAAGATAGATATGGACAACATAGTGATATTAGAATTTATCAAGTTAAGAAAGAACTTGCTTTAATTTCTCAGGGTTCTATGAGCATCCCTAAGTATTATGCCAAGATAAAGAGTGTTTGGGATGAACTCAGTACTCTAAGGGGTCATTTGGTAGGGTGCATTAGATAAGCTAATGCATGCATTAGCTTTGTGTATTAATAATACATTGTTTGGTAGGGTAAATTAGCTTTGTGTATTAATAATACATTATTTGGTAAACATTTTAAACCCATGCATTACTTATGCAAACATTAGTTATACATGTTATTTGTTATTATCATATGCATAACTAATGCATAGAAAACAATGGTATTAGCAATGCAATGGGTTTTAATGCATGCATTAGCTTAGTTAAAAATAAAATTGTCCTTCAAAATTTATGCTTGATTAAAATATGCTAGTTAGTATATTAATACAAGTTTAAAATAATCCAAATAGTGAGAAATAAAATTATATCCCTAGTAAATAAATAAATTCTTAGCATATTTTATTTTTTTATAAATAAATATATAATTTTATTTTACAATATAGGTAGACAAATAAAATATTTTTGTAACCTTTTCATAGAAAAACATTTCTCAACATATGTTCCTTTAAAAAGTAAGAGTGCGGACTAGTTTTGAGGCCATTTTTGTAAACAAACAATTCTTTTAGAAATTGTGCAATATTTTAATACATCAAACCAAACAATGGATAAGAAATATATTAGCATAACTAATACCAGCATAACTAATACAAGCATAACTAATACCAGCATAACTAATACCAGCATTACTAATACACCCTATTCAGCATTATTCTTATGCACCCTACCAAACGACCCCTAACAGTTCACTCTTACAATCACTATACATGTAGAGGTGGTAAAAAGTATATCCAGAAGCTTCAGGAAAATCATAGGATGTACCAATTTCTAATGGGTCTCAATAAGAGCTATGCAAATGTTAGGATAAATCTCCTAATGATGAGCCATTTTTCTTCCATCAATAGGGCATATTCTTTGTTGGTCACCGATGAATGCCAAAGGGAGATTCAGCCTAATATCTCTCCATTTCCATCAGAGTCAACATCATTTTTGGTGAGGTGTCAGAAGTTATTTCCTCCCAAAACCACGTTTGATCCCAGGAGAAACAATGTGGTGTGCAGTTATTGCAACAAACTCGGGCATATAGTGGATAAATGCTACAAAAAGCATGGGTTTCCTCCAAATTCTAAGTTCAATAAGACTAAGAGGATTGTTGCTAATGTTCGGACTCAAGTAGTTGTTCCCAAGCAATTCAACCAGCATGAGCCCAAGCAGTTCACTCAACCTACAACTTCAGCTCCAAACGCTCTAACCATTCCAGGGTTGACCCCAGACCAGTGCACTCAACTGATCAGGACTCTTCCTCATCACCTACTCTTACTGCTTCTGCAAATTTTGCAGGTATTATCAGTTGCTTTTCGAGAAATAGGCCGAAATGTTCAATTAATACTTGTTTGTTTTGTAAGGTTGATAAAACATCCTAGATTCTGGACTCTGGGGCTACTAACCATATGACCTCCCATAGTAACCTATTACAAAATGTTAAACATGTACCTATTCCTTACTTGGTAACCTTACCTAATGGTTATGAAGTAAAAGTAACATGTGTTGGGGATTTACCTTTGTCCAATGATACTATTCTGAAACATGTTCTTCTCGTTCCTAGTTTTCAGTACAACCTGATTTCTGTGCACAAGTTAGTATCACAACTAAAATGTTTACTAATTTTTAGTCCCTATTCTTGCTTTATCTTACAGGGCCTTTCCATGAAGAGGCCTCTGGAGTTTGGTAAAACACAACATGGACTCTACATTCTGCACATGCCTTCTTCTGCACCATCTACTTCATTTACTGCTGCCCTCAATTCATCTACTTTTCCTTGTTGAAATTCATCTACTTTTCCTGTTTCCAATAGATATAATATGGAGTGTTCTGTTACTTTTCATTCTTCTATTCCATTTGTAAATACCACTCATATAAATAAAATGAATACTCTTTGGCATAGATGATTAGTACATATTCCATTTAGTCCTTTGAAATCTAATTTTCTATTGCTTCTGTGCTATCTAGTAAACAAGACTTCATTTGCAACATTTGTTCAATGGCAAGGCAAACCAGGTTACCCTTTCAAAATAATGAAATTCACACAAATTTCCCTTTTCAACTAATAAATATTGACACTTGGTGCACCTATCATGTCTCTACACATGATTGCTACAAATATTTTCTAACAATAGTTGATGACTTTACAAGAACCACTTGGACACATTTTCTGAAAACTAAATCCAATGCATTTCCAATACTAAAAGCATTTATTGTTATGGTCCAAACTCAATTTCACACTAAAGTTTTAACTATAAGGTCTAACAATGCTTTAGAGTTGGGCTCTAGTTCTTCTACTTCTTCTTTCTTCATAGAACAAGGTATTGTCCATCATACTTCATGTCCATACACCCCTGAACAGAATGGGGTGGTGGAAAGGAAGCATAGACATCTTCTTGAAACATCCAGGGCCCTTTTATATCACTCCAAAATGCCCATGAAATACTGGGGGGAATGTGTTCTTACTGCCACTTACTTGATAAACAGTTTTCCCTCTAAGCTCCTTCCCAATAAATCTCCATATGAATTGTTTTTTTGGTGCAACTCCTACTTATTCTCATCTTAGGGTATTTGGTTGTCTTTGCTATGAATCTAAGCCTTCTATCCATAGAGATAAGTTTACTAGTAGGTCTATTCCTACAATTTTTATGGGGTACCCCTTTGGAAAAAAGGGTTACAAATTTCTTAGCTTAGAAACTAAATCTTTTTTTAATTCTAGAGATGTAGTATTCCAAGAATCTATCTTTCCTTTTGCTATGTCAGTTTCTTCATCCTCTTGTGCTAATTCTCTTCCTCCTCAAGTCCTTTGTAATTTCATTTTCCTTCCTTCTTCATCTTATTCTATTCCTACTTCCTCTCCTTCTCTTTATCTCCCAACATCTCCTTCTTCTCCTATTCCTCTTATTTCTGCTACTTCTTCAGATTCATCATCTGTTCCATCTAGTTCTACATCCATCCCTTCACCTGACCTTTCACCCATTCCTTCTGGATCTAACTATAGTTCTTCCCCCTATTATTGCACCTGTTCTCTCCTCTTTTCCTGAAGCTGACCCAAAAGTACCCCTAAGAAAATCCAGTAGGACACATATTCAACCTTCATACCTCAATGATCATATTTGCACATCAGTTACCACCTCTTTTTCCTACTGTCCTAAGTCCAAGTCTTTGGATGTACAATATTTATCACATACAGTATTATCAGAGCCACATACCTATTCTCAAGTTGCTTTACTGCCTGAATGTTAAGAAGCAATGAGAAAGGAGATTGAGGCCCTTGAGGCTAACAATACATGGTTTGTTGTTCCCTTGCCTGATGGGAAGAAGGCCATTGGATACAAATGGGTATATAAAGTGAAGTTTAAAGCAGATGGCTCAGTAGAAAGGTATAAGGCTAGGTTGATAGTGCAGGGTGACACACAAACTGTTGGGGTATATGGCAATGAGACTTTTTCACCAGTGGTCAAAATGACCACTGTGAAGTGCCTCATTGTTGTAGCTGTAAAGAACCAATGGCCATTATTTCAACTTGACGTCAATAATGTCTTCCTCCATGGGGATTTGGATGAGGAAGTGTACATGAAATTAACCCAAGGTGTTTTTGTTGATTCTTCTTCCACATCTACTCAACCATATGTTTGCAAGCTCTAAAAATCTCTTTATGGACTTAAACAGGCTTCCCGCCAATGGTATGCAAAACTTTCCAATGCTTTCTGTTCGAAAGGGTTTGTTCATTCACTCAATGATTACAGTCTATTTACAAAACGAACTAGCAAATCTATAGTTTTATTGGTCGTTTATGTAGATGATATCATTCTTACTGGGGATGACGTTTCAAAAATTTCATCTTTGATATCTTACCTTGATGACCAATTTAGAATCAAAGACTTGGGTCAGTTAAACTACTTCCTGGGTATTGAGGTTATTTACACTCCTTCCGGGCTTTTAATTAATCAAAGGAAATTTATAGTGGATCTCTTATCTGAACACAATCGCACTGATGTGTCTCCTGTTGTCTCTCCCATTGAGTTGAATTTGAAGTTGCAAGTTGTTGATGGGGCATTGCTTTCTAATCCAGAGAGGTATAGAAGCCTTGTTGGTAAGTTTAATTTTCTTACCCATACTAGACCTGACTTGAGCTTCGTTGTAAAACATCTCAGTCAGTTCCTTCAGGCTCCTCGGGTTCATCATTTAGCTGCAACATTGCATTATCTTAAGGGTATAGTTGATTATGGTATTCTTCTCAACAATTCTTCAGATTTTACCTTGCAAGGGTACTGTGATAGTTACTAGGCTACTTGCCTCGACTCCAGCAGGTCTATTACGGGGTTCTTTGTATTTTTTGGTGGTAGTGCTATATCTTGGAAGTCTAAAAAGCAACTAGTGGCCTCCCTAAGTAGTGCCGAAGCTGAGTATCATGCTCTAAGTAAACTGGTGGCAGAACTGACTTGGTTGACTCGCTTATTAGCTGATCTGGGTATTGAAAGGGTGACCCATGTGTCTATTTTCTGTGATAATCACTCAACCTTACACATTGCTCGTAATCATGTCTTCCACAAACGCACAAAACACATCGAAGTTGATTGCCACTTTGTCCGAGGAAAGTTATCTGAAGGCTTAATTCATTTACATACAGTTAGCAGCTCCAACCAACTGGCCGACATTTTAACTAAGCCTCTAACTGGGATAGCTCGCCATGGTTTTCTCTCCAAGTTAAAGGTACTTCCCCCCTCCAACTTTCGGGGGGAGGGGGGTGTTGGATGACAAGACCTGGGTATAACACATTTTTGTATTAGTTATTTTTGTATTAGTTTGTATTGGTTATGTAGCTGAGGCCCAAAGTATAATTATTGATAGTGTTGTAGTTAGGCCCAATTTAATTAGGCCCAATTCTATATATAAGCATAGAAGTCTATCCAGACCTTGAGTTAGTTAATTTTCTCTCTAATACAGAGACATTTCTTGATGTGTTCTCTGTCCCATCTGATGCGCTTAATCTTCATTTCTTTCTGCAAATTCGACCTTCAAATTAGCTTAATATAATTCAATATCTATCAAAGACTATATTGAGTAGACAAGTGAATATCTTATTCTTACGTTTCAGCAATCTGTATGATTATTTGATAGAATTCAATGTCCATGCTCCAATCCTTGGTCATTCCACAGATTCAAAATGCTAGAGTACTTTTTTGTTAGCATTTTAGGATCTTTCTTTCCACCGAAGAAACTAGCAAAATCAAACAGTTTGATAATGGTGTGTGTGTTTAACCAAAAAATAGATTTTTAGCCAAAGCTAGAATTTAGAAGAATACGGGTTACTGATAATCAGAAAAGTATATAAAGAAAAAAATTTGAGAATAATATGATATGACAGCTAGTAAATCAAAGTATATTCCAATAGTGTCTTGTGTCCCTACAATTATTTGTTCCTTTCCCTTTTATAGTTATTTTGGGGATATGAGCCTTACCTTTGTCATAACAAGGCTATTATGGACAATTAATGACTTTAAATGCTACATTACACAATTATATACATTAAATATATATTCTCTAACGTCTCCAGTATTTAATACTCATTAAATACCGTATCTGGACTCTTATTTGCTGTCAGATTCATTCCTTTGATTCTTCACGATCTTGGAGCTTTAAATGTCTTGAATAGGTACGAGCTTTGAATTGCTTGTATGATTGCTCGTGCCTCTTCTATTACCTTGCTCGTATCTGTTGTTGCTCGTACCCCTTAACTAACCTTATTTCTTTGACTATTTGACTAGTCTGCGTGTCATGACACGTCATCTCCAATATGCAAACTAAATTTTTTCCAATACAAATAGTCCCCCCACTTTCTATTTATTCGTCAGTTGAATATTTGAGAAGTGGATTTCATTAAAGGGGAATTTTTGTCACCATTAATGCTATGACAAGATTGACGCTTCAATGGTCACTTCTATTTAATGCTCTACACACGTGTCAAATCCTTACCGATTCTGCAGTTTGCACCCCTTTTCAAGGCCTTTTTTACAGCTCCACTATTCACGAAGTACCAGTTACCATTATTATGACCCTTCCATTATTGCATTTTCACTTTTGACGGTTGCCCATCATTATAAATATAATTTTACCTTTTATTTTTTACCACATAAAACTTTTCCGAACATTTGAACTGTGTAAATCTCTGTTCACTTCTTCTTCTTCCTCATCATGTCTTCTTCGAACCCTAACCCTAGGAGAGTTTCTAGTTTAGACAACTTTCCCAATGCCCGTGTTAGACATAAAAGGGGTGGTAGACTTTGTAGCTTAGGATCCTCTCGTGGTGGTGGTTCTGTCATGCCTTCTCCTAGCCCTGGTCCTTCTTCTAGAACTAGAGGTTCTTTTACCCAAAAATCATCTTCTAAGGGCAAGGAACCCTCTGACTCATTACAGGAGCCTTTAGTAGAAGAGATAGTCCCTAACGATTTATCTTTTCATCATGATAGACAATCACTTCAAAGCCAAGTTTCTGGTTTGGATCGTGCCGACGCTTACCCCACTTTGATTATAGAGGTTTTAGCTCCTATAGTCTGCAAAAATTGCCACTGGAGTGATGATTTTACCATTGTAATCCCCAATCCAAATCAAAGAATTACTTCTATATGACTGGACTCTCTTTTGTTTATACATACCCTTTTACTCTTGGGTTTAAACTAGCTATTAATCCAGTGATTATCGATTTTTGTCGTTTCTTCAAAGTCTGTTTAGCATAGATTGGCCCGCTGATATGTAGGGTTGTTGCTTGTTTAAGACATCTGGCCAATTTGGCATATGTTAATTTCACCTTCCCTCACCTAATTCATCTCTACACCCCTAGGCATTTTTGCAATGGCGTTTTTGCCTTAGTGACTAGGAGCAAGAGGGTTTTGGTGAGCCCAGAAGATGATAAGGACTGTTGCTGGTATGCCCGGTTTGTTGCTGCCCCCACAGTTGGATTAGTGGGTGAAGAAAATGTTCCCTTTCTTGAGAAGTGGAACTTTGCACGTAAGTCTCTCACCCCTTCTCGTACCTTTTTCTTTCGAGTTTATCAATTTCCTTAACTTTTTTTTCTTTTTTTTAAGCAACCATGGGAGTTGTGGAGAACGTTCCCAATTTTTGTGGTTGGGTAGATAAATTGTTGAAGATTGCGCCTATGGAGGCTAGGTCTTGGAAATCTATTTTCAATCGTCACGGTTAGAAAGTAAAGACTCACGGTAAGAGTTTTTGTCTTTCTCGTATGTAATTTTTTTTTCCTTTATTGCTTTAACTTTCATTCTTCTCTTTGTCAGGGCTTGCTATTCGAGGTGTTACTGCTGAAGTAGTTGCGGCCTCTCGTTCCTCTTTAGGAACTCAAATTTCCTTAGAAAAGGGCTTAGGATATACTCTTGAAAAGAAAAACCATTGAAGAGGATGACTCCGAGGAAGAAGATGAAGGTGGTTCCTTGATGACGAGGCCAAGAGTTAGGAGACGTATCGTCTCTGACAAAGATGAAGTTTCTCCTCATCTTTCTCCTACCAGGCATGTTCATCTCGTGTCTGACGATGACGTTGTTACCCCTCATGACACTCGTGACTCTATTAACCAGCTTTTCGTTATTGGTTTCAAGAGTGGTGAGTTAGGTCCTGTTTTGGATGAACTTCCCCTGGCTTCCTCTTCAACTCACATATCGTCAATTCCCTCTTTACCTTCTTCTGACGTGCCTTTGATTTCTTTCTTACCTTTTTCATCTGCTTTTGTACCTCCCTCTGCTATTTTTACTTCTTCTACCGCTCCTCCTTTGGCAGTTGCTCCTTCTATTGTCCATCATGCAGAATTGAGAGTGTTGCTATGAGGAGCGTGACTATTGAAGTTCCTGCTAACAACATCCTTTTGAGGAAATCTGGTCAGGCAGATATTTGGCTTGAGCCTTTAATTGGCCCAATTGAGAAAGAAAAAATAAATAGCCATAGCTTTCTGACTTTGATGAATGACATAGTTCATGCTACCTTGAAGGTATTTTCCTTCTTTCTTTACTTTGCAAAATTTTTTCCTCTAGAATTCTTATTTTCCTCTCATATCATTTTCAGGCCAATCTCATTGGTACAGAGCTGATGAGCAGAGTTTCTCTATTAGAAAAGGTGGCACGTGACTCTGAAAAGGTTGTTCTTGATTCAGAGAGGGTAGCTCGTGACTCTCACCTAGAAGCAGCTAATTGGAAGGAACAATTTGATAGTGCACAAATTACTATAGAAGATTTGCAAGAGAACAAGAATAACTTGGAACAGCAGGTAAGAGCATTTTCCTCAAAGCTTGCGGTTGCCAAGGCTTCTTAAAATCAGGCAGAGAAAGAAAAAGAGCGTCTTGAGTCTTCTTTCTCAAAGCAATTATCTAAGTCAAGTGAAGAGATTAGAGAGTTGAAAGCTCTTTTAAGTCAAAAAGAAGTTTATGCTGGAGACTTGATGCAGAGTTTGACTCAAGAACAAGAAGATCTACGAACTTCTGATAGCAAGGTGCATGCCTTAGAAAAATCTCATGCCTCTCTCTAAGCCTCTTACAACTTAGCCTTGGCTGAAAATGAAGAACTCAAGAATGAAATTGTTACTTGGGAAAGAGATTATGAGCTTCTTGAAGATAAGGCTGACGTTGATGTAAGCTAGGCTTTTCTGAACTCTCGGCATGATGCTTTAGTCAAAGCTAGCCAAGAAAACTTCAATCTGGAGTCAGAGTTAGCTAAAGTTATGGAGACCATTGAAAAAGCTCAACAACCACTGGACTTCCCTTTACCAGCGATTGAAGCTCCCGAAGCTGAAGCTCCCGGAGTTGAAGTTCCCGTAAGTGAAACTTCCTTGGCTGAAACTCTCGCAGTTGAAGTGTCCATGAACACTGAAATTGGCTAGAGTGTCGCACCTTCTTCAAGCCCAACCGTGCCTCTTGTTGCAAGCCAGGCTGAGACTTCGTCTGTATATACACCAATTGTTGCGATTGAAGATCAACTCCAGTTGAGCCCGCTGATGATTCTTCCTCAGTTCTTTCTTCTTAGTGAAAATATTTACATTTGCTTTAAATTCCCTTTTTGCAGGTATCTATTTGGAAAACTATGTTTAAAAATCTTGGATTCTTGTGATAGTTTTTGTAATCAAACCCTTGGTTATCACTTGATGGTTGATTTTAGAAGTACAAGTCCCCAAGTCTTGTCATGGGGAATTTTGTATAAACAGTTTGATGACTAAGTTTATACTTAGTCTTTAGTTTTAAATATTAAGAAGTTCTTATTATCATTAAACTTCCGTCTGTTCTATTCTTGCCTTTTATTTTCAAGGACTTAAAGAATAATCTGCATTTTTGTTCTCTGAAAATGCTTCTGTTAATCTCATGACTAAATAACATGAGTTTTATAAAAGAGGTCCTTTTATATTTCGAGACTTAATGAAGAAGACGTCTCAACTTCATAATGGTGTTATCATACGATAAAAGAAATAGGAACACACATGTTTCTTTGAAATAACTTTGACAAGTTTTTATTTCTTTACATGTATTTGAGTTACATCTATAACTTTCTCATAACTGTTTTCCTTGTAACAGATTTTTACAAAAGAAGAACAATAGATACAGGGTTTTTCCTTATAACCCATTTTAGTACATAGTCTTTACCCTAACCGTTTTGAGGTATATTGGATCCCCTTAGCTCCAAAACATTAGGAAAGGGTTTGATAGGTGACTCCATTGTTCTCATGGGAAAGAACACTATGATGAATGCCATGACTTCGTAACTTTCACTCCGTACTTGACTCTTCTAGTCTTGATTTTTCCTCAATCTTCTTTGCCTTTTTTATACACATGACTATATATACTATGTAGTCCCCCAAGTTTTTGAGTGTTGAAGTATGAAGCCTCGAGCATTTGATAGTCCCTTTCACTTGGTCCTTTTTTCCTAAAAAGGAAATACGTACAGGACTCGGAGGTGCAATTATAGATGAACATTGCTTAACCCGTTTCTATTTCTATTAGAATAATAGTAAACATGGGCCAGGAATTTTAGTTTATTCCATTTTGCCTTACATGCCGTGACTCATCATTTAGTATGTGTTAGTGTTTTGCCTATCATCTAAAATCATTAGTACAATGTTAACAATTCAAAAAATAAAATTTAACATGGTGATACCTGACCGTGGATTTTTCCTTAGAAGTAGTATCACTTCAAATGAACAGCATTCCAATGTGAAGGAAGCACCTTCCCGTCCATTGTTTTCAATTCATATGCTCCTTTTCCTGCAATATCACAAGTTCTATAGGGTCCTTCCCATGTTGGACTTAATTTCCCCGTATTAGCAGCCTTCGTAGATTGAAAAATCTTTTTGAGCATGAAGTCCCCAATTTTGAAGAATCTGAGACGTGTTTTTGGTTATAATATCGTTCTATGACTTGTTTTTGTGCAGCCATCCTTATTAACGCAGCTTCTCTTCTGCCTTCCAATAGATCCAGCTTGACCCGTATCTCCTCGTTATTAGACTCTTGTGTTGCTTGTGAGAATCTTATGCTTGGCTCTCCTATTTCAACCGGAATCAACGCCTCTGCTCCGTCAACTAAAGAGAAGGGTGTTTCTCCTGTGCTCGTGTTTGTTGTTGTGCTATACGCCCATAAAACTCCGAGTAACACTTCAGGCCAATTACCTTTTGATTCCTCTAATAGTTTCTTTAAATCGTTGATTATGACCTTGTTTGTTGATTCTGCTTGCCCATTAACCACGTGATGATATGGTGTAGATGTAATTCTTTTAATTTGCCAACTCTCAAAAAACTCGGTGACTTGGGCTCCGATAAATTGAGGGCCATTGTCACATACAATTTCCTTTGGTACACCAAATCGGCATATGATATTTCGCCAAATAAAATCTTTGACTTCCTTTTTTCACACCTGTTTAAATGCTCCTGCCTCCACCCATTTAGTTAAATAATCAGTAAGTACGAGCAGAAACTTTACCTGTCATTTCGCTTGAGGTAAAGGTCCTACTATATCCATTCCTCATTTCATAAAAGGCCACGATGCAATGACTGGATGTAATAATTCTGCAGGTCTGTGCATATTGTTACCGTACCTCTGGCATTTATCATATTTAGCCATAAAACTCTCTGCTTCTTCTTCCATTTTGGGCCAATAGTACCCTGTTCTAATCAAGGTTTTTACCAGTGATCTTCCTCCTCTGTGATTTCTGCAATGCCCCTCATGTATTTCTCTCATTACATACTCCATTTGAGAAGGTCCGAGGCATCTTGCTAAAGGACCACCAAACATTTTATGATAAAAATTCCCCTATTTTAAACAGTACCGAGCAGCCTTTTTTTGAAGTGCATGCGCTTTCCTCTTGTCATCAGGGACGGTACCATACTACAAAAAAGCAACAATTTCGTTCCTCCAATCCCAAGTTAAATTATTAAAATTTATCTCATTCTTATCAGGTTCGATAACTGAGATAAATAAATGTATAACCGAGGCATTTACATCATTTGCCACATCAACTTCGGATGCGAGATTAGCTAAGGCATCTGCTTCAACATTTTCATCTCTTGGTATTTGTATAACCTTCCAAGTTTGGAATTGCTTTATCAGTTCCCGTACCTTTTCCAAGTACTGTTGCATCCTTGTTTCCCTAGCTGTTAAGTCCCCAGCATTTGATTAGCCACGAGTTGCGAATCACTTTTGATCACTACTTGATTTATACCAAGTTCTTGTACCAATTTTAGACCTGCAATCACAGCTTCATACTCCGCTTCATTGTTAGTTATGGAGTGACATTTAATAGCTTTCCTAATAGTTTCACCCGTAGGTGGTACTAAGACAATTCCTAAACCTGCACCTTTTATGTTAGATGAGCCATCAGTGAATAAAGTCCATGTTCCTGGATTAGCCCCATTAAGCATTTGTACTTCTTTTTCTGCTTCTAATTGCATCCCTTGGCTAAAGTCAGCCATGAAATAAGATAATACTTGGGATTTTATTATTGTTCTAGGTAGGTACGTGATTTCATATTCACTTAGCTCTATGGCCCATTTAGCCAATTTGCCCGATAATTCATGCTTATGCAATATATTGCGTAAGGGGTATGCAATCACTACAAAAATGGGATGACATTGAAAATATGGTCTTAATTTTCTAGATGCCATGATTAAAGCAAGTGCTAGTTTTTCCAATTGTGGATACTGTGTCTCTGCATCTAACAAAGATTCACTAACATAATAGATAGGGGATTGCTTACCTTGTTCTTCTCGAACCAAAACAACGCTTACCGCAACTCCTGAAACAGCAAGGTAAATGAAAAGTTTCTTCCCAGCCTTTTGGTTTTGCTAGCAAAGGTGGATTTGATAAGTATGTTTTCAAATTTCTAAGTGCTTGTTGACATTCCTCATTTCACTCAAAATGATCCTTCTTCTTAAGGGCTGAGAAGAATTTAAAACATTTTTTCGATGATTTAGAAATGAATCTTCCCAAAGCTGCGATTCTTCCTATCAATCTTTGAACTTCTTTCTTGTTTGAAAGTATATCAGGGATTTCTCCAATGGCCTTAATCTATGCAGGATTTACTTCAATACCACGGTTAGAAACAAGAAAACCTAAAAACTTACTTGATTCCACACCAAATGCACATTTTTATAGGTTTAACTTCATATTATATTTTTGTAAAATTTTAAACGTGTCAGACAGATGCAATATATGATCTTCTGAATGCTGAGTCTTAACTAGCATATCATCTATGTATACCTCCATGGTCTTACCTAAATGCTCTTGAAACATTTGGGTAACTAACCTCTGATACGTTGCACCTACATTCTTAAGACCAAAGGGCATTACCTTATAACAGTAAGTCCCCCTGTCTGTTATGAAAAAAGTTTTTCCCTCATCTTCTGGATCCATTTTGATTTTATTATAGCCTGAATATGCATTTAAGAAACTTAATAGCTCATGTCCTGCAGTAGCATCAATTAGTTGATCTATGTACGGTAAAGGAAAAGAATCTTTTGGACAAGCTTTATTAAGGTCTGTGTAATCTACATAGACTCGCCACTTACCATTCTTCTTAGGAACCAAAACAGTGTTAGCTAACCAGTTAGGATATTTTACCTCACGAATTGAACCAATTTTTAGCAATTTTTGGACTTCTTCTTGAATCACATGATTCTTGAAAGTCCCTTGCTTTCTTTTCTTTTGCTTGACTAGAGGGTATGATGGATCTTCATTTAATTTATGAGTCATTACCTCCGGTGGTATCCCTATCATGTCAGAATGGGACCAAGCAAAACAATCCGCATTAGTTTATAAAAATTCAATCAACTTACGCTTTAGCTCCGGGCTAAGATTGGCTCCTATATACATTTTATCTCTCGGGCCAATGTATAAATAAAACTATAGCCTCTAACTATTCTATCATTGTTTTGATGTTCTCGTTTTCCTCTAGTTCTTAAATGGTATCAGGTCTTGAATCCACATCTGTTTGCCCTTGTTCAGTTGAGGTTGACGCCATGTTACCCCCACCTGAATTCTGTAATTACTATTTGTCTTCATACTTAACAGTTGAATCTACAACGGAATTGATGCTTCTAGATGTTTGTTGATCGCCTCTGATTTGACATATTGCCCATGGTGATGGAAATTTAATAACTTGATGTAAAGTTGATGGAACAACATCCATTTCATGGATCCATGGCCTCCAAAGAATCATGTTGCAAGTCATTTCCATATCTACGACCTGAAATTTGGTATCTTTGACAACGCCTTCTGCAAATGTTGTAAGTATTGCTTCTCCTTTCGTTACAACACTAGAGTTGTCAAATCCTGACAAATTATGCACTTTTGGAACCAATTTATCTTCTGCTTGCATCTCGCGCAATACTCGTATCAAAATAATGTTTATAGAACTGCCTAGATCAATCAAAACTCATTTCACGTTAGTGTCATGTACAAGTAAATATATTACCAGTGCATCGTTATGTGGAGTTAAAAGACCCTCGACATCTGCATCATTGAATGTAATATTCTTTTCTTCCAGTACATGTCGCAATCGCTTCCCATGAGTGATTGTTATCTTGGGAGTCTTATTAGCTACAGTATATGAGATGCTATCGATATCTTCGCCCCCACTTATAAAATTGACGGTTCTTTTGGGAGAGGGTGTTTTGGAGGCTCCAGCCTATTCTTCATGTATGCTTGTTTACCTTTTTCACTGAATAACTCAGTGAGATATCCTTATTTTAACAAATGATCGACTTCACCATGCAGAAATTTGCAATCTACTATTTTATGCCCATGGTCATTGTGAAAGTCACACCAATGATCAGGGTTTCGTCTGTTCGGGTTTGATCTCATCACCTTTGGTCATCGTATTTTATCTCCCATGCTTCTTAAAACAGCTACGAGTTTAGAGGTGCTTACATTGAAATTGTAACCACCGAACCTTGCCTTTAGACTTCCATCATCATCTCGTGACCCGCGTGTGTTCCGATCATTCCCAAATCTTGAAGTCGAGCCTGATTCTTTATTCTTCAATCTGTGATCGTACCTCTGACAGTCTTGCTTTGATCGTGAGTCTCTTCCCGTGGGTCGCATATATGGCTCGTACCTGTTTTTACCAGATCTTTTTTCACTTTCTACACGCCTTGAGCTTACTTTTTCTTCTGTTTTATGTCGTAAAATAATATCTTCTTCAATCCTCATCTTTTTACTGTATCTGTTGTAGACATCATTCCACGTTGTTGCTGGGAATTCTCGAAGGCTTTCCTTGAGTCGCCTAGTAGCTTCTGAACTCTTCTCATTCAAATTGCTGGTGAAGGCTATGGCCGACCAATTGTCAGGTACTCGTGGCAACGTCATTCTTTCCCGTTGAAATCTGTCCACGAATTCTCTAAGCAACTCTGAATCTCCTTGCTTGATTTTGAAGATGTCTTCTATTCTCTTTTCAACTTTTTGAGCTCCCGAGTGTGCTTTGATAAATAAATCTGCAAGCTCAGCAAAAGAATTTATAGAATTTTCAGGTAGAAGAGAATACCATGTTAGTGCCCCTTTAGTGAGTGTTTCACCGAATTTTTTGACCAAGACTGATTCAATCTCCTGCTTAGTCAGATGATTGCCCTTGACACCTGTTGTAAATGCAGTAACGTGATCTCGCGGGTCTGTTGTCCCATCATACTTTGGAATATCAGGCATCTTGAACTTCTTTGGAATTGGGAGAGGGGCGACACTTGTCTTCCAGGGATGTTGAGAGTATTTATCTATATCTACCCCCTTGATTATGGGCGGTACTCCGGGTATTTGTTCTACGCGGTCATTTTGCTCCTTAAGCTGTTTCTGCAATGTTAGTATTATATTTTGTAAATCAGAATTAACTGTATTACCTGGGTCTCCCAGATGTGTTTCACTAGGGGTCCCACCGCTGCCTGAATTAACCAATCCAGAACGAGGATTCTCTAAAGAATTGTTATTTGGAGTAGGTGTGGGTAGAGCAGCAGGTAATTGACGAACAAAAGCTTGTAAAGCTTTGTTGACCTGAGTAGCGATAAGTTTTTGTAAAGCATCATCCATAGCTTCAACATTCTCAAATTGAACTTGTTCTTTTGTGTGAAATCCTTCAGGAGTTCCTTCACGCGATCGTCATGGGGAACCTCGTGGAGAAGGAACTAATGCATTATTGTCTCGCGGATCTCCCTGAAGTTGTTGGTTCGATTGATTTTCTTAGTTTCTTTGGATGTTGTCGTTGTTGTTCGACATAGTTGATACAACAAAGAAAATCAACTTGAGATATAATTGATTATCAGATTTCCGGTAACGGAATCAATTTGTTTAACCAAAAAATAGATTTTTAGCCAAAGCTAGAATTTAGAAGAATACGGGTTACTGATAATCGGAAAAGTATATAAAGAAAGAAATTTGAGAATAATATGATATAAAAGCCAGTAAATCAAAGTATATTCCAATAGTGTCTTGTGTCCCTACAATTGTTTGTTCCTTTCCCTTTTATAGTTATTTTGGGGATATGAGCCTTACCTTTGTCATAACAAGGTTATTATTGGCAATTAATGACTTTAAATTCTACGTTAACAATCATATACATTAAATACATATTCTCTAACGTCTCCAATATACAGTATCCGAACTCTTATTTGATGTCAGATTCATTCCTTTGATTCTTCACGATGTTGGAGCTTTAAATGTCTTGAATAGGTACGAGCGTTGAATTTCTTGTATGACTGCTCGTGCCTCTTCTATTACCTTGCTCGTATCTATTGTTGCTCGTACCCCTTAACTAAGCTTAATTCTTTGACTGTTTGACCAGTCTACGTATCATGACACGTCATCTCTAATATGCAAACTAAATTTTTCCCAATACAGTGTGGTGCTAACAAGTATTACGATTGTCCTAAATTCAAGTTTTCGCACCATGGTTTGCTTTTCTTTAGACATGAAGAATGTCATAAGTACTTGGCCTACTATAGTATCCTCAACCTTGCCACCCAAGAACAATTTACCTTCAAAATCCCGTTTGGTAAAATTTGGGAATTCTTTTCCATCCAGTCACTAAGGAACACTATGTGCTATGGTTACGTTACGGTCGTATACAATTCAAGATGATTAGGTTTGATTTATTGGTGTCTAATAATCTGAATTCTGAAGCAGGCTGGAAAGAGTTTTCCTGTGTCCCACCCCTTTTTTATCTTAGATATAATTATCTCGGATCTCGTAATAGAAAAGGATGCTATTTTTTGGATGATTGAAGAATATTATCTTTTCCCATTTGATTCTCATAAAAGGATTCCTGCTTGCGAGAAGTGTATCGTGATGATTGACATAAAAAATGAGAAAATTGATTTGATATATATCTCATCCGGGAGAAAAATGTGGTAACCAGGTTTTTAAAAGACAACGACATGTACGTCTTTGAAATGGAAGGCCATGCGTCGTTCTGCAAGTTTTTGCTTTCTAGGGATCGTACAAGGACAACAATGTATACATGGATTTTAGGAGATGATCACTACTCGTAGAATCGAAGGGAGACAATTATTCTTGATATGAATCGTGATGATGGTTGGCACACTAAATGGGGAGTTTATAATCTTTTTGAGTTGGACAAAAGTATTTGCTTACCATCTTCAGCAACGAACCATAAGATGATAAGAATGCTAGAGTGGGAGAGGGCCTCAAAGGAGTTGGAAGAGGAAAGCTCAGAATCCTGCTTTTCCAAAGTGTGTATGCATAGGAATAACATTCTTTCTTTGAAGAAAAAACCCACCAATATCGGATGTCGCACCTCGAAACTAACATGTTTGCTATCTAAGCTGAAAAAATATCTACTCCAAAACATCTTCAACTATACAAGTCAAAGCATATATTTCGAACAAATTAATTATTTTCTTTAAGAAGTCATGGTAGATTTATTGAGTTACCATATTTTTAATTCTAGTTTGTGTTTCTTTCGTTTTACTGTTTTTTAGTTTCTCCTCAGGTGGAAGGGATGAGGTGTGGATATTTAACCTACTGTCTCAGACCTATTTTTGAGAAAAAATTCCTCAGTCAACCACTGATTGTAGCTAGTAATTGACTCTTTGCCAGAGTTATAAGGCATTTAATTCATGTTGGACAAAAAATTACTTAAAAAAGAAAACACATTTTATAGGAGGTTTGGCCTGCTTATACCTACTGTCACACGGGTGATTTAAGTCACTCGAATTCTGCCCGAGGTTCACCTCCGTGTGGCAGTCAAGCCCACCCTTGACTTCAGCCTTTCCACTATGGCCAAGACAAAGAATTCCCTAATTCCCTGCCCAAAACGATTTTCCCATCCTAGGAAATGACTTAGACGATTTTGCTTAACAAAATGCAAAAAGCTAAGTTTTGCCCATTTGGGAATGCTTATGCACACATTTATAGTGTTGCTGCCCAATTACACTTGGCAGGATTTAGACAAGTAAGTTTACAAGCCCCAACCGATGGGAGAACAAGCTAAAAACGTGTAGCAGTAAGTCACAAAGTCAGCCATGATCTAAAACCGTGCCCATGATCAACCATGCTTGAAATGGGCAGTTGTAACCGCTTAACCACCCTGTCATGTGCACTGCATGTGTTTCATTTGGCCAATTCTGCACGCCCAAGGCTAGCATTGCGCTTAGACTTGACCTTTGACATTGTTCCGCCCCAATGCCATGATCATAGCTTGCCGCCCACTGACTTAGCCGCACCCGCGCATTGCCATAGTTGTCCGTTTTGTCAAGTCGCCCTCAACTTGATCAAATCTGCCCGCATCAATTGTTATTTCTTGTCCCGCACTGCCTTGCCTTGTCTGCCATGTCTTTGTCCCTGCTTGACATGGCTTTGCCTTTCCATTGTTATTCCAACCCGCACGTCCAAGTGAAATGCGCCTTGCTTCCGTTCAAGGTGCATTTGTCAACCCCGCATAATCTGTCATGCCGAGCAGCCCATCATGATGTTGCCCAACTTTTAGGTTGTGTGCCAAGGCCATCATGAAAATCCTTGTCACAACCCACACCTGCCGAGGACCTTTGTCCAGGGGCTAACAAATCACCCCCACCAGAAGAATTTGTTGTCCTTGACGAAGCAGCTTCCGCATTTTTCAGCACCACCATAGGCCCTAAATATGTTGTTGCCTGCTCATGTTCTTCCTCGTTCGGCTCATCTTCACTCTTTTCTTCAGCAAACAAAGCTGAAAGTCGTTCAATTCTTGGACAGTCCCTCGCCATGTGTGGTCCTTTGCAAATTTAATAGCCATCAAACTTGTTGTTTTATCCCTTGTTTGTCGAAGGTCCAGCACATTGCTTTCCCTTTTCACTATCATTGCCCTCAGCAGCATTGCCCTTGTTATTTTCGTTTTTCCTCCACTTTTTTGCCTTATCCTTGTTCCCGTTTTTGGACTTTGAAGTAGTAGAGAAATCAGAACTATCTTGTCCCAACCGAAAATCACCCAACGTATTCGCAACAGCGATGGCACTAGGAAGGTCTTTCACATTCTGCCTTCGTAATTTCATCTGCGCCCACGACTGCAACCCGTAAAGGAAATTATGCAGCTTGTCTTCCTCAGACATGTTGCTTATATCCAGCATCAAAGAACTAAAATCTTTGACATAATCCCTGACCGTTCCAGTTTGTTTCAACTTCTTCAAATGATCTCTAGCAATCCAGCTTGCATTGCTAGGAAAGAATTGATCCTTCAACTCTTTATTCAGCCATTCCCAAGAGTCAATCTTCAGCCTACCAGCACTTTCATCATCTGCCACGCGCCTCCGCCACCAAAGCTTTGCATCATCCACCAAGTACATAGTTGTAATAGTGACCTTATCTTCATGTCGAACTTTGACAGCCTGAAAATACTGTTTCATATCCCACAGGAAGTTTTCGAGTTTCTTGGCACTCCTTGCGCCATTAAACTCTTTAGGCTCCGGAATTCTGACCTTGGTACGATCTGGCCTACGCTGTGTTTCCTCATTGCCAACAGCACGACGCATCAACCCATTTTCCATTTTCAGATATGTCCACTCCTGGTTCAGCCTGTTCATCTCGACCTCAAGATAGGCGAGACGAGTCACGAAAGTGAAAAATTGATCCCCATCAATAGTTCCTATGAGTGACTCTAATACAGCAAACTTTTCCCTCAGTTCTACGTTGCCACCAGCCATTCATCACAAAATTCAGCCACTGAACATTGTGTCTTCATCCCGATCCAGCCACGCTCTGGTAACAATTGTTACAGGGGTGATTTAAGTCACTCGAATTATGCCGAGGTTCACCTCCGTGCGGCAGTGAAGCCCAGCCTTAACTTTAACCTTTCCAACACTTAGTTTTATTTTATGGACGTTTTGAACATAGAATGAAATAGGCATCAAAAACAGTAAATAAAGGCACACAAGATATATAGGAATTTCTTCCCAACTCGTATTAATATGTGAATACAAGAATACAATAGCCAACCCTATGGCCAAGACAAAGATTTCCTTAATTCCTTGCCCAAAACGATTTTCCCACCCTAGGAAATGACTTAGAAGATTTCTCTTAACAAAATGCACAAAGCTATGTTTTGCCCATTTGGGACAGCTTATGCACATATTTATAATGTTGCTTCCCAATTACACTTGGCAGGATTTAGACAAGTAAGTTTACAAGCCCTAACTGATGGGAGAACAAGCTAAAAATGTGTATCACTAAGTCACCAAGTCAGCCATGATCTAAAAACGTGCCCATGATCAGCCATGCTTGAAATGGGCAGTTGTAACCGCTCACCCACCCTGTCATGTGCACTGCATGTGTTTGATTTGGCCAATTATGCACGCCCAAGGCTGGCATTGCACCCTTGCCCTTTGACATTGCTCCGCCCCAATGCCATGATCATAGCTTACCGCCCACTGACTTAGCTGCACCCGCGTATTGCCAATGCTCCCCGTTTTGCCAAGTCGCCCTCAACTTGATCAAATCTACCCGTATCAATTGTTATTTCTTGTCCTGCACTGCCTTGCCTGTCTTGCCATGTCTTTGCCCCTGCTTGACATGGCTTTGCCTTGCTATTGTTATGCCAACCCGCACGTCCAAGTGAAATGCGCCTTGCTTCCGTTCAAGGTGCGTTTGTCAACCCCGAATAATCCGTCATGCCGAGCGGCCCATCATGATGTTGCCCAATTTTTAGGATGTGTGCCAAGGCCATCATGAAAATCCTTGTCACAGCCCACACCTGCCGAGGACCTTTGTCAAGGGGCTAACACCTACCACCATGCTTCGTGTAACCACAAATGAATCAAGAATTAATGATAAAACTTTATTATATATACAACACTCCCAAGAATGCTTGTGAGGCCGAAATATAATTAGCTACTCTCTTCGTTCAATTTTACTTGGTACATTTTGACTTTTCACGCCCCTTAAGAAATAATAAATGAAGTGCATAATTTAGCATGATACCCATATTAATTGATGCATATTTTATTGGATTTGAGAAAATGATTTGAAATGAGTAATAAATAATGTGGGTATAATAGAAAAAAAATTTGTCTTCTCTTAATATGCATAAGAGGTTGACAAGAGGGATTGCTATGATGGTAAGCAACCTACACTTCCAACTAAGAGGTTGTGAGTTCGAGTCTCCCCAAGAGCAATGTGGGAAGCTCTTGGAGGGAAGGATGTCAGGGGTCTATTCCAGGGTAGGGGTAAGGTCTTCATACACACTACCCTCCCCAGACTCCACTAAGTGAGATTATACTGGGTATTTGTTGTTGTTGTTGTTAATATGCATAAAATGTCAAGTAAAAATAAAAATCTATTTTTAGTATACATGCTAAGTAAAAGTGAATGGAAGGAGTATTTTAAATTTGGATCCATTCCTTAAATATTCTCGGGAAGGTAAATCAGATGGAATAGTATTTTGATGAATTTCTTGAAAGTTAAATTTGATAATATTGTCGGTGTTGGTTGGAAATTGAAATAGTAATAAAAGAGTGAAATATTTGTGAAAGAGAATAACATCTGTCCAAGATAATTGTGAAATATATTTAGGAGTAATGATCAAATATAACTAAATATGACTTATTTTCAAAATAGTTTCGATCATGCCAAATACACCCGCATACTACTTCGTGATGAGAGGCATTTTCTGCCCTGTTTTGAATAAGTTAATTAGAAGTAATTAACACTTGTACCGAATAAAATTACCAAAGCGTTCTTTACGCAATAGCAGTTATATATCCACTTTAGTTTAGGAAAACGGAGGTGTCGTCGTATATGTAAATTCGGTACGTAATCGCTCCTTGTATCACTACAATTTGTTAATTGCTCTCCCATTAAGTTTTGGACTCAACTGGGGGCTTGTGAAACCCTTTATTAGTTACTGTAGCGTTATTTGAGTTGGACACTTCCAACAAGATTGTGTAGATAAAGTGTATATCTTCTTCTTATATTATAGCAATCCGTACGATTATTTGATAGAATTCAATGTCTATCTAAGAGTCCTAACGCTCCACTCCCTTGTCATTCATCGGAACCTTTTTCTTAACGGTTAAGGGTATGATTTGCTTTCTACTATTATAAATAGATCTTATTTATTCTCCGTTTGAGTTTCTTATCAAAAATATCCCTATTATTATACTTTAGGTTTAAATTTACCCTTCATCCGTTAAATATGATTAAATATACCCTACCAGTTTTTTAATGGACACGTGGCAGCATGTCATTGGACCTGACCCAATGATTAAAAATTTTTTAAAGCATTTTTATTAAAAACTAGAAAACAATTGTAAAAATAGAAAAAAATGTTTTTAATAAAATATTTTTATTTTTTAAAAAATGAAAAAAATATTTTCAACAAAATATTTTCGTTTTTGAATTTTTTTTATCAGTTTTTTAAAGCATTTTGTTTCATTTCGTTTTTCAGTTTTTTTAAAAGTAAAAGCATTTTTATTTATTTAAAAAATAAAATGAAGAAATTTTTTGTGAAAAAAGAATCTTCTATGTTAGTTTTTTTCTATGTTAGAAGTAGCTAAAGATACTTTTTTCGAATTTTTTTTCTTCATTTTAATATTTTTTCTATGTTAAAAATATCTTTAAAACTAATGCATAGAAAAAAAATAAAATGAAGAAAAAAAATTCGAAAAAAGTATCTTTAGCTACTTCTAACATAGAAAAAAACTAACATAGAAGTTACTTTTTTGAAATTTTTTTCTTCATTTTTTTTTAAATAAACAAATATACTTTTACTTTTAAAAAAACTGAAAAACGAAATAAAACGAAATGCTTTAAAAAAATAAAAAAAATTCAAAAACGAAAATATTTTTTTCAGTTTTTAAAAAACAAAAATATTTTATTAAAAATATTTTTTTCTATTTTTGCAATTGTTTTCCATTTTTTAATAAAAATGCTTTAAAAAAAATTTAATAATTGGGTCATGTCCAATGACATGCTGGCACGTGTACTGGTAGGGTATATTTAACCATATTTAACGGATGAAGGATAAATTTAAACCTAAAGTATAACAGTAGGGATATTTTTGATAAAAAACTCAAACGGAGGATAAATAAGACCTATTTATAATAGTAGAAGGGCAAATCAGACCCTTAACCGTTTTCTTAATTCTACAGGGTAGTAATAGTAGTATATTTCTTTTTACCAAAGAAACTAGATAGTCAGTTTCACAATGGTTCCATCTTATATTTCAACTGAGCATTGTAAACCTCTTCCAGATGATGTATGGATGGATATTCTAAGCAGACTTCTAGCAGAAGACCTACTCCGGTGCCAACTTGTCTGCAGGCATTGGAATTTCTTAATATCAACACCACATTTCAACGACTTGTATCTCAACTGTGGCGCTGTTCCTATTATGGTTGTCCAGCAGATATCATTTGGAAAAGCTCCAAATAATCTACTACTTCTCGAGGATTGGGACGAAGAACATCAAAGAATTAGTCCTAAGAAGATTCGAGTAATTTCAAAGGTAAAAGGTCCTTATAGAAAGTATTCCTTTCCTAGCCTTCAGTTTTCGCACAATGGCTTGGTCTTCTTTAGACATTCAGAATATCAAACTTTCAAGTATACTGTCATCAACCCTATCACTCAAGAAGAACTTACCTTTGCACTCCCATTTGGTTCAATTTGTGCATTCTTTTCTCATCCAGTCACCAAGGAACATTATCTGCTATGGGTACGAGGTTTGACAAGTATAGAATTCAAGATGCTTAGGCTTGACTTATTGGTGTCTAATAATCCGAATTCGGAAACAGACCGGAAAAAGTCTTCCTTTGTCTCACCCCATTTCTTTCCTTTCGATTACGGGTCTCCTGTAATAGTAAAGGATGCTATTTATTGGATGTTTCAACGTCGTGTTTCAATGGATGATTCTTTGTCTAGAATTCCTACTTGTGAGGAGTCTATCGTGATATTTGACATAAAAAATGAGGAATTTGATACGCTATCTCATCCGGGGGAAAAATGTTATATCAAAGTTTTAAAGAATAGATCACATGAAAACATGTACCTCTTTGAAATCGAAGGTCATGTGTCATTCTGCAAGTTTTTTACATGACTGGTACAGCAATGTATATATGGATTTTAGAAGATGATCACTATACGTGGAGTCGAAGGGAGACAATCATTCTTGATATGACTTGTCTGAGTTTTTATCAATCGAATGTAAAACCCGTTGGAGTGCTAAATGGAGAGTTGATAATCAATTGGTGTTGGACAAAATTGTTTGCTTACCATCTTCAACGACGAACCATGAGAAAACTAGAGTGGGAGGGAAGCAAGGACATAGAAGAAACAAATTACCACTTCTCCAATTTTTGTATACATAGGAATAACATTCTGCCTTTGAAGAACAACTCCAATATCCAAATCCACGGTTGCGGCACCTCGAAACTAACATATTTGCTATCTAAGCTGAAAAAACATCTACTCCAATGAGACTAATTTCAAGTGAAATCAATGCCATCTTCACCGGTATTAGTTTGAGCGTATATTTTGAATAATTATTATTGTTAAACTCATGGTACATTTCTTGAGTAGTTGTGTATTTTTCTACTTTCTATTTCGTTTATTTTCCTGCTTTTCTCCTCAGCTGGAAGGGACGAGGTGTAGATCTTTTGGTGAGTTGGGTGTTAAGACTAGTCATACGAAAATTTGTGTTGCAAGATTGAAATATTCATGATATAGGCGGGCGGATATAGTCCAAATTATGGTACACGTGAACTATGCCCCGAGAAAGTTGAATGGTTGTCTAACATTATGATATAGGCGGGCGGATTTGTCTAACATTATTCACCCGGCAACTATGCCCCGAGAAAGTTGAATGGTTGAATGCACTTTTATTTACCTAAAAAAACATGAATCATTCTTACTTATTTCTGGTGTGGGTAATTTTTTTTTTTTTTAATTTGCATCCGTATTTTGCTCCGCGTTCCGTTTGCCGCATTATATTCCAATGGTCTTCCCAGCTGTTTCTGTCTGTCCTCTCTAACCCCTCCGATTCTTACCGTCTCCACTTTGAAGTTTGAAGGGACCATACACCATTTTCTATGAAAAATCCCAAACTAAAAAAACCCTAATTCTAATTGTAAAAATGCGCTAAATGTAGAATTTAACAAGTTCTAAAAGATGGATATCTACTCACCTGCTATGGTTCCCGGTGAGGTTGGATGTTATTCTTTTTAATTTTATCCTTTTGCTGCTTTTGTTGCTCATTTCTCCAATTCATGTATAGAATACGTGTCTGATTTTCCCACTCTGTTATCGTACCGTACATTATTAAGCTAACCCAATGACAGTTAAATAAATAGGAGGGTTTGATAATGCAGCTCTCGACAGGACTTTACAATGTCAATCCGGGGTAAATCTCAGAATTGCATCTTTTTAGACTGCCTAATTAACAAGTCTTCTTACAAATAAATTAACGTTGCTTCCTCACCGCCAGTAATAAGGTTATAAAAATGAAAATGATTAAGATCAATTCGAGATAAAGTTAATATCACTAAGTTATAAAATATTGCTAATAGGCAAAGGTTTTAAGGGGAAGTACTTGCACCGCTCAGAATTTTGTCTCCTAGTCTATTCAACAGTTGGTGGGGCTGTAGCTGATAAAGTAGGATGGAATAAAGCAGTACGGGTCTTTCTAGATCTTATC
The DNA here is from genome assembly GCA_026770625.1 of Nicotiana glauca. Taxonomy (NCBI): domain Eukaryota; kingdom Viridiplantae; phylum Streptophyta; class Magnoliopsida; order Solanales; family Solanaceae; genus Nicotiana; species Nicotiana glauca. The sequence continues at coordinate 30,920 of MU774519.1, forward strand.
TATAAATGTTTTTTGAAGTTTCAAATTTTTATCAATGGTTTACAGAAAAACAATGCTCCCTTATCTTTTGTTGGTGCTTTTAGCACACGCCAGATGGGTAAGCACAGCAGATCTAGCAAATTGCTCACTCGTTAAAAACATATTCATTTTAGCCGGGCAAAGCAATATTTCCGGCCGAGGCGGCGTGATTAATCACTCTAACCGCCCCGGCGTGGCTAATGAGACGTGGGATGGTGTCATCCCACATGAATGCGAGGCCAACCCGTCAATCCTCCGACTCAGCGGAGGACTTAAATGGGTTGAGGCTCAAGAACCCCTTCACAAAGACATAGATGTGAACAACACTTGTGGGGTTGGTCCAGGGATGCCATTTGCCAATACAGTTTTGAAGAGGGATCCAAGTGTTGGGGTGATTGGGTTGGTTCCTTGTGCCGTTGGAGGAACGAGTATTACTGAATGGGCTCCTGGAGGTTTTCTTTACAAGCAGATGATAAGGAGGACAAAGGCGGCCACCCGATGTGGCGGAAGGGTAAGGGCATTGTTGTGGTACCAAGGTGAGAGTGATACAAAGACACTTGAGGATGCCAAAATGTATAAGCGCAGATTGGAGAGCTTCTTCAAGCATGTGCGCCATGATCTGCAATTACCTACTCTCCCTGTGATTCAGGTAACTCATGGAAAGATCTACTACTATTGTTTATTGAGAATGACATTCTATATGTATATTGTAGTTTGAGTTTATTATCCTTTTAGTACTTACTATTTCATCAATCTTTGTTCGTACACCACATGAAAACTCAACCCGTGGCCTAGAACATTTGCTCTGTTTTCCTTTTTTGGCGATTGGAATTGATATTTGGGGGGGAAGGGGGGGAGGGGGGGGAGTTTCTTGTAAGAAAAATATTAAAATAAAAGAAAAGAGTTCAAAAAGGTGGAATGCTTTCGTTAGAAAAGAAACATTAACACGTTCCAGCTCGTAAAGTTTAAAAGATCCAGCGCAATTATTGCATATGTGATTAGGGGATATGGTTTGGGTCGAAAATGGGTAATAAAAAAACGGATAAATTATTCGACCCAATCCATATTTAATAACGAATAAAAAAATGGTTTAACAAGCGGATAATATGGATATCCATATTGTCCATGATTTTTTGAATATGATAACTTTTGAGAGAATTTCTAGTCTTCCAAAATTGAAGAACTCCCAATTTGAAGCTTTAAACCAATAAGTTATCCATTGGTGATAACTTTCTAAATGGATAATATGAGTTTTATCCATATTTAACTAGTTTTTAAATACTTCATTATCCAACCAATTTTTTTAGTAGATAACTGTTTTATTTAAACCAGTTTGACCGTAAGAATAAAATGCAGAGGCGTATCTAGGATAGAAGTTATGGGATCAATTCAACCCATAACTTTTGTTCATATCATGTATTTTTGTCCAATTTATTAAATATGTACCAATATAAATTTTGAACCCATTAAATTAGATGAGATATGGTATAATTACGAATCAGAACCCATAAAATTTAAATATTGTATCAGCATCTGCCTCTGTTGAAATGTGTTACTCCAAAGAGATAAGGTGGGTCGTAAGAATTTAAGTGGTGCAGGTGGGATTGGCAACAGCACTAGGGCCATACATGGAGTTGGTGAGGAAAGCTCAGCAAGAAATTAGTGTTGGGAACGTGAGATATGTGGATGCCAAAGGTCTCCAGGTTGGACCAGATTATGTGCACCTTACAACTGCTGCACAAATTCAGCTTGGACAGATGCTCGCTGATGCCTTCCTTCGCGTTTAGTCAGTGGTGCTTCTTCCTCTTTATACTAATAGTACTGCTGGTTTGTGACTCTATAAAGAAATTGGGTCGGCTGAAAAATGCAAACTATTTCAGTAGAAATCTTCAAGGAGCAAACTAGCCCTTGTTATTCATTTTTTTCCAGATGGAACCATTATTTGTGTTTTCCATATCCGATGCTTTGCTTTTATCATATTTGCTTACATCTTGATAGATTGTTCTAGTAGTGATCATGTGGTTTTCTCAATTGCAGAACTCTTAAGATTGTTGCATAATATCTCTTAGTTATTATATTAAAATGGGCTAGTGGTTTTGGTACTAATTGTCAATTTATGTGAAGAGATGAGTGTTTGGTTGCAATCCCCAGCGGAACCATTAGAATGCTAGAGCGCTAACTACATGGAAACAGTTTTTTTCAAAAATATAAAAAAAAAATGTAGCTGTTGTCTTGCTGCCGAAGTTGCTTCCTTTGGCAATAATCATAATAACCAATGATTTGAGGTTGGTATTCTTTTTGATAAAGACGTGAAAACAAAATTAATATCATTTTGTGGATTCCTAATTAAGTTATAAGGATAAACTTTCTGAGGGAAGATCGTTGATGGGTGTGATTTTTGAAGTCCTTAAAGGCCAGATATACATGGTTTACTTCAGGGGAACCATGATGAAGAAGTGGAGTTTAAGCATGCTGATTTAAGGATGCATCAGGACTGGATTACTGGCAAGTGGAACAGAGCTTAGCTGGTATTGCCTATTTTCTTATTGACTGAAGTAGAAACTTTTGTTTAGGTATATTACCTTAAATTGTTTCTAAATAAGAAAGTATGCAATCTTTTTTTTTGGGACAGATTAAAAAGAAAAGTATGACACATAATTTGGGATAGAGGGTTTATGATGCCACAATGACTCTTGAAGTTTAACTTTCACATATCTGCTTGCTACTTTCCCTTGCTCCAACTGAGAGCCACTGGCCCTTGAAGTTAGTGTATTATGCTTCAATACCAAATTTTTTTGCAGAACTAATATGGTAGGGCACAATATCTAGACTAACACACTTTCTGGGAGAGACGTTGTAACTTGTATGTGAACTAGCTAGACCAGTACTATGCTGCATTTCCCCTTATCCAACATCACTGCTTTAAAAAAAAACGGAAAAGGGTCAAAAATATTCCTCTACTATTGTATATTGTTTAAAGTTACCCTCTGTTATACTATTGGATCAAAAATACCCTTACCGTCATACTATTAAACAAATATACCCCCAAGTTAACGGAGGATCCATGTGGCGACCATTTAAGCCCTTAGGTATATCTGGTATTATTTTACAGTGACCTGATCCATTACCTGCTAACCGACCTAAAAGAGAATGCCGCTTAACACTTGTACTCTGAACTTATGTTTCAACAGTTATTAAAGCCCATTGGCTCAGTTGCTGCTTCATTCCACAATTTTTGAATCTTCATCAACGTGGTAGTTTCATTCAAGAACTCTGGCACAACTCCATTAATCTTGTGAATTTCTTTGATTCTTCCATCCTTTATTTTGAACATCATTATAATTCCCAAAAATGCAAATAAATGATTAAACGAATTATAAAAATAAAACAAGAGAAATAAAATACTCCTATGAATTAATTATCACGAATTTTGCGTTCTTGCGATTAATGTACGCACATTGATAAGAGAACCACCAAAGAATGAACAAACATAGCAAGGCAGCAAGAGGAGTGAGATGAATGAGCAAGACAGCAAGAGGAGCGAGATGAATCCATTTTTTAGAAAGTTATTCATGACATTAGTACGAGAGCCAGAAGGTCTGTAGTAGAGTGGAAGAACATATCGCTAGCAATGGTTATCCTCCATTAATTTTCTTCTTTTTCGATGAGATTGTTTTCTGGCAAATCTTTAGTTCTCTACATTGCAACCAGAGAGAGAAATAGGAATTTTGGGATTTTAGGATAAAAACAATGGGAGAGTTGGTAGTGATCCAGATGAAATATCGAACGGAAAAGGACTACCCACCTTAGAAAGAACCCAATTACGGAGATAGAGCGTCCCCAACAAAGGAGATGAAATAACAAGCAAAAAGAATTAGTGTTCAGAATTTAAGTGTTAAGCAGGTTTCTTTTTAGGTTGGGTATTGGGTCAGGTCGGTGCAAAATCATATCCGGATGGAACAAAGGGCTTAAATGGTTGCCACTTGTCTCCTCTGTTAACTTGGGGGTACATTTGTTCAAATGTAAGACGGTAAGGATATTTTTGATCCAATAGTATAACGGAGGGTAACTTTAAACAATATACAATATACAATAGTAGAGGGATATTTTTGACCATTTTCCGTAAAAAAAAATATTGGGGGAGGGGGGGAGGGGAGGGGGGTACGTTGTACATCTTTTAGTCAGTCTAACAAGATTCCTGCTATCTCTAGGCCTTGCCACCCCTTGAAGTTGTGATCTTTGACAAATTGCAATATTTTGGGAGCTCCGCTAACAAGATTAATTTTTGTGTTTCTCCAAATGCTATTCTATTTTCCCTCCAATATGTCCATGAGTTCCATCTCTTCAATTTATTTAATTCTCTCTACTTCTAATGTGTTCTTTTCTGATAGATATAAGACAAATTACCATTGCTTGAAAGAGCTCCGGGTGAAATTGTGTTTCCTATTATGTTTTCGTAGCTTCACAACTTCATCTATACTACTACTATTGAGTCTCTTAAATTATTGTGTAGCTGTACAGATATGTGCTGAGTATAACTATACACTTTTAGTCATAGTAGTTATACAGTAGTTATTTAGTCAATTAGTCTAGTTGTATTAGCTGCCATACGTGTACTGTACATATATACACATTTTACAGTAATGTTGAGGTAAGTGGAATATCATTTCACATTCTACTATTTACTCTCTCTCTCTCTATGCTTTCTCGGAACTCTCGAGAACCTCCATTGGAGGTCTTGCATGAGCTTGATTTCTTCAGTTTCGAGCTAATCTCAATATGGTATTAGGGCCCGGTTGAACATATCTACTCGAAGTCTACCGAATTCCTCCTTCGATATCTCAAAATCTTTTTTTCCCTTTTCGTATTCTAGGGATTTTCGATTCCCTGATTCATACTGCATTTTTCATACGGATCGAAGTCTTTCAGTGAAATCGACCTATCTACTCACAAAATCGGCTGATATATTGGTTAATTTCATCAATTAGAGCTTCTCAAGTGACCATCAATCAAAGCCAAGAAACAACGCCCGATGCAACCAGAAACGACCAGCCGGTCATCGATGCGAGCAGTCCTCTGTACATTCATCCTTCGGACAGCCCTGGAGTAATGCTTGTGCCGGTTCCATTCGATGAAATTGGATATAGAAGTGTATTACGAGCGCTGTCAGTCAAAAATAAATTAGGGTTCATAAATGGGGAATGTAGGAAACCTAGCCCTAATTCAGCTCAATTTCGCCAATGGGAGAGATGCGATGATATGGTGACCTCCTGGATTCTCAGTTCCCTTACAAAAGAGATCCCTGATAGTGTTGAGTATGTTAATGACTCTATCGAGCTATGGAGGGAGCTGGAAGATTGATATGATCAAACAAATGGAGCGAAGTTATATCACATTCAAAAAGAGATCAATGACCTTCTTCGAGCTCATTAAGCATTATTGCCTACTACCCACGAATAAAGAGACTATGGGAAGAATTAAACACACTAAGCGCTAAGTCTCAATGCAATTGTATTTGCATGTGTGGATCAAAGGAAACGGTGGACAAAGCAGAACAAGATCAGCGACTCATTCAATTTTTGATGGGCTTAAATGAGGTCTACACAATAGTGCGAGGAAGCATTTTGATGATGAAACCTCTGCCGTCTTTGACACATGCTTTCTCCCTCCTAATACAGGAAGAGAAACAAAGAGAGTTGAGGACAAGTAATCAACTAAACCTCGAGTCTACTTCATTGCATGTGAATGCCACATATACACATCATCAAAGTTCATTCGGAGCTAGGAACTTCAAAACACACTACACTGCAAACAACATAGGTCGCCCATTCTGTGACTATTGCAAGAGACCGGGTCACACAAAGGAGAAATGTTACAACTTACATGGCGATTCCTAAGGCAACTCATACAACAATCAGAATTTTAACTGGGCCAATGCTCAGCTGTTCAATCAGAATAGGAACTCAAATCAGACTCAGGGTCACAAGTTCAACAGAGGAAAATGAGTTCTGGCAAATGTACATGGAGTTCCAACTGATTTACTTCATGAGAAGGAAGATGATTCAGTTTCACATGATGAGAATCAAAATGTCAACATAATAATGGAGCAATATGGGCAGATAATGGATCTTCTACAGCACTTTCAGACAAGCAACGCAGGAGGACCAACATCACTAATGTTGCTGTCAACTTCGCAAGTATTGTAGTCTGCGCCTCTTATATTGATTTCGACAAACCATCATGCAAATGCTTTGAATCAAAGTTTGACCTTTGGATTATAGACTCAGGATCATCTAACCACATGACTTTTAATAAGACAGCACTTAGCAAGATCACCACTTTACCATATCCCTTATTGATTAGCCTACCAAATGGATATAGTGTGAAAGTACTTGAATTTAGAGATGTGATATTGTGATGACCTGTATTGCGAGTAAATTTAGTGTTTTGAGGTCTAAAAACGTTATTTTTACCTCACCTTGATTTGCGTGCGTGGTCCGGACCTATATCCGAAAAGCTTTCAATGTGAAAGTATGAGCAATAGAAATTTTTAGAGTTAAAAAAATGATTATGGAGCAAACGGACTCGGATCCAAGTTCCGATGATCCCAGAAGGTCCGCAATAAAATATAGGACTTGGGCGTATGGCCGGAGATGAATTTCGAGGTCCCAAGCCTTAAAAATCAATTTTTGAAAGAAATTATTTTACCGAATTATCTAAGAAATGAAGAAAAGAATTAATGTTTGAAACCATTATTATCGGGCCCGTATTTTTGTTCCGGAGCCCGGTACAAACTTATTATAGTATTTGAAAGATAACTGTGAAATTTGGTGTAAAACGAAGTTTATTTGGCGTGAGTCGGACTTCCGGTTGAAGAGTTATGAACTTTGAGAGTTCTTGATAAAAATGTTGAGTTTTGAGGTTTAATTCACAATTTTACATGTTATTTTGATGATGTGATCACACGAGTAGGTGCATATAATGTCTGTGAGTTTGTATGCACACTTGGTTTGGAGTTCCGAGGGCTCATGTGAGTTTCGGGTAGGTTCCGAGATATCTTAGGCTTAAAAACATAGTTGTTGTAGGTCCAGGGAAGTGGAAGGCCTCCGAACAAACCAGTGCAGTTCGCACAAAGTGGAGTGCTGCCGCGAAGGGGGTTGTGCGGCCACACTAGTTTTTGTGCGGTCCGCGGTTAAGAGACATTTCACTCGTCCAATTTCGGAAGCATATATATTTTGATCTACAAGGAATTTTCAGATGATTTAAAACCAAAAGTTGTAGCCCTTCATGTCTAGTTTCCAGAAAGATAAAGAAATCACAATTTGGACATCTGTAGAGAAAGTTATGACCAAAATACTAAAATATGTCACTATAGTTCGCATGAACGACTGTGCGGCCGCAGTCCATTTTGTGCGGTCCACCAACTGGGTCTGAGAGGGGTATATAAAAATGAGATTTTCAGTTATTTTTCATTTTTCGAAACCCCAAAAACATAAAAGGCAATTTTTCAAATAACCTTTCTTCTCCAAAATATTGGTAAGTAATTTCTAACTCATTTTCTTCACTCCTTAACATCTTTTAACATGATTTTAACCCAAAATCAATGATTTTCATTGGGAGATTGGGTGTTTTGGGTAAAACCTAGGTTTTTCAATAATTGGGGATTTGGACCTTGATTTGAGGTCCGGTTTAAAAACAAATTATATATTTGAGTTCGTGTGGGGAATGGGTGATCAGGTTTTGGTTCGAACCTCAGGTTTTGACCATGTGGTCCCGCGGGTGATTTTTGACTTTTGGGTAGAACTTTAGGAAACTCATCTTCATGCATGAGAATTGATTCATTTAGCATTTGTTGATGTAATTAGGTAACTCGTGACTAGATACGAGCGAATTGGTGGTGGAATCAAGGGGTAAAGCGATAATTGAGTCGTGAATTGTGTTCGCGGCATCGAGGTAAGTGTTTGGTCTAACCTTAGCTTAAGGGATTAGAAGTTGTGTCTATTTGCTACGTGTTAATTGTGTGAAATACGATGTATAGGCATGGTGATGAGTATCTATACATCGGTGTCAAGTATGCCCGTGAGTCTTGTGTTATAAATTGTTATGACTCCGTTGTTGTTTATTGTGTCTCACATGTTATTATCATCATTGTTCCCTTGTCGGGATGTTTGTTTGATATTATTGTTCCCTTACCGGGATATTATTGAGATATCATTGTTCCCTTGCCGGGATGTTTGTTTGATATTATTATTACCTTGACGGGATTTCTTGTGATTATTGTTGGCTTGTAAATGGGAGCGGGTGGTATGCCTACCACAATATTTAATGAAATGGGAGCGAGTGGTATGCCTACCACAAGATATAATAAAATAGGAGCGGGTGGTACGCCTACCACAAGATAAATGGGAGCGGGTGGTACGTCTACCACAAGATATAATGAAATGGGAACGGGTAGTACGCCTACCATAAGATATAATAAAATGGAAGTGAGTGGTACGCCTACTACAAGATGTAATGAAATAGGAGCGGTTGGTACGCCTATCACAAGATTTAATAAAATGAAAGCGGGCGTTACGCCTACCACAAGATATAATAAAATATGAGCGGGTGGTACGCCTACCATAAGATTTAGTGAAATGGGATCGGGTGGTACGCCTACCACAAGATACATGAAATGGGAGTGGGTGGTACACCTACCACGCGATAAATGAAATGGGAGCGGGTGGCACGCCTGCCACATGATATGAGAAATGGGATCGACTTGCACGTCTGCAACAATATGTGAAATCTGCCTTTGTTTTCCTTAGCCTCGCTAGTAGTTGGATTTTTGATTCCTTTATAACTCTCTTGATATGCTGATTTTACATGTTATTCCCCGAAGCTTGTTTCCCCCTCCCATCTTTACTTGTATATTCCTGTTTTACTTTCTGCTGTATATTATATAACTGCACAGGTTTATTTGGTAGTCTGGTCCTAGCCTCATCACTACTTCGCTGAGGTTAGGCTAGGCACTTACTAGCACATGGGGTTGGTTGTGCTAATACTAAACTCTGCACTCTTTTGTGCAGACCCCATTTTTGTGGACTTCGGACCGCAGTAGGATTGCTGATTCTTGTTCATCAGGTGACCCGAGATAGTCCTGCAGGCGGCCGCAGGCCTTGGCGTCTCCTTCTATCGACTATTCCTATTTCTTTCATGCATTTCTAGAGACAGTGTTGTATTTATTTCTTTCAGACCTTTATTTGTAGTATCTTAGACCGTCTGTGGAACTGTGACACCGGTTTTGGGAAGTCGAGACTCAATCAGTTGTATTGGATTCATGTTCAGATAGTTTAATGATTTTTCTTCCGCTTATGTTAAATTCCGCTGTTTAAATGTTATTACTTCGCAGTTGTTAATGAATATAAAATGGGTAAAAAGGTAAATTGCGCAATTAATTGGCTTGCCTAGCTCGTATTAGTAGGTGTCATCACGACTCCCGAGGGTGGAAATCCGGGTTGTGACAAGTGGGTATGAGAACTCTAGGTTACATGGGTCTCAAAGTTCACAGACAAGCTCAATAGTGTCTGAGGGATCTTTACGAAGATGTCTGTATTCACCCCCTAAAGGCTAATAGTTAGGAAAAACTTCACATTCATCCTTTCATGTCGTGCTATTTTGTTCTTTCAGTGCTAAATTGAAACCCCTACTCTTGTCCTTCTGCGAATGGCGAGGTCACGTACCGCTTCTTCAGCCGAACAACAGCACAGACCTATGATAGATCAACTACGTCTTTGGAGGTTTTGTGGAGATGGGATAGGTCTCACCAAGCTCTTCACTACTACTTTCAGCGGTGCATCTTCTGAGGATCCCCAGGATTATCTAGACAATTGTCATGATGTTCTCAGGAACATGGGGATAGTTGAGACCAATGTGGTTGATATTGCTACTTTTCGCTTGTCTGGATCCGTCAAAACTTGGTGGAGAGATTATTGCTTGGCTAGACCAGACAGATTTCCAGCTTTGACTTGAGAGTAGTTTACTCAGCTATATCTGGAGAAGTTTCTCCCCATTACTCAGAGAGAGGCCTATCGGAGACAGTTTGAGCATCTCCAGCATGGTTCTATAACTATTACCCAATATGAGACCAGATTCATCGAATTGGCTCGTCATGCTCTTATCATACTTCCCATTGAGAGAGAGGGTGAAAAGGTTCATTGATGGACTTATTCAGCTCATTTGTCTTCAGATAGCTAGGGAGATTGGGAGTGAGATATCTTTCCAGGAGGCGACAATGTGGTCCAGAGAGTTGAGATGGTTTTGTCGCAGGGAGGTGGTCAGGGGTCTGACAAGAGGCCTTGTCATTCCGACCGATTCAGTGGTACCTCGTATGGAAGTAGGGCTTCATATGGTAGAGGCCATCCTCCTAGGCCTTTTCAGTCAGCACTTCAGGTTTCTCACGGGGCTTCGGGTGGTCGTGGCTCTCAGATACAGTATTCTAATTAGCAGTCCTATAGTGCACCATCAACTCCTATCAGTGCACCGCTGCTTCAGAGTTTCTAGGGTCGTTAGCCCCAGCAGCCGAGGGCTTGTTTTACTCGTGGTGCTATGGGTCACATTGCTAGGTATTGCCCTCAAGCATCGAGTAGTTCTCAGCATCAGGGTTCTCGTGCCATAGTTCAGGAACCAGGTGTTCCACAACCTGCTCAACCAGCTAGAGGTGGGGGTAGAGGTGCTAGAGGTAGAGGTAGAGGTATTAAAGGTGGAGCTCAGGCCGCTCGAGGTGGAGGCCAGCCAACAGCAGGCTGTCCCAGAGATGTAGTCAGGGTGGTGGGGCCCAGCCCCGATGTTATACTCTTCCAGCCAGGCCAGAGGCTGAGGCTTCCAATGCAGTTATCACAGGTACGGTTCTGGTTTGTGATAGAGATGCTTCAGTGATACTTGATCCAGGGTCTGCACACTTGTATGTGTCATCTTATTTTGCGTCGTATCTGGTCATGTCTAGTGATTCTTTGAATGCCCCTGTTTATGTGTCTACGCCGGTGGGTGATTCTATTATGGTGGATCGTGTTCATTGTTCATGTATAGTTGCGATTGGAGGTCTTGAGACTCGTGTAGATTTGCTTCTTCTGGACATGGTTGATTTTAATGTCATATTATGGATGGAACCTTACCACGCTATCTTGGACTGTTATGCCAAGACTGTGACCTTAGCCTTACTGAGTTTACCTCGTTTAGAGTGGAGAGGGACTCATGGTCATTCTACCCATAGTGTTATCTCTTATGTGAAGGCTCGATGTATGGTCGAGAAGGGGTGTTTGGCCTATTTGGCATATGTTTGTGATTCTAGTGCTGAGGTTCCTTCTATTGATTCTGTGCCCGTTGTTCGTGAGTTTCCCGAGGTATTCCCTTCAGAACTGCCGGGTATGCCACCTATCAGGGATATTGATTTTTGTATTGATTTAGCTACAGGCACTCAGCCCATTTCTATCCTGCCGTATCGTATGGCCCCGTCTGAGTTAAAAAAGTTGAAGGAGCAGTGGCAAGACTTGCTTGAAAAGGGTTTCATTAGGCCCAGTGTTTCACCTTGGGGTGCGCCGGTGTTGTTTTGTTAAGAAGAAGGATAGATTGATGCGAATGTGTATAGATTGCCGGCAATTGAACAAGGTTACAATCAAGAATAAGTATCCGCTGCTGAGAATTGATGATTTGTTCAATCAGCTTCAGTGTGCTAAACTATTTTAAAAGATTAACTTGATATATGGCCACCATCTGTTGAGGATTAGGGCAATCGATGTCCCTAAGACAGCTTTCCGCACTTGATACGGGCATTATGAGTTCTTTGTGATGCCATTCGGGTTGACAAATTCCCCAGCAACTTTTATGAATTTGATGAACTGAGTGTTCAGGCCTTACTTGGATTCATTCGTGATAGCCTTCATTAATGATATTTTGATATATTTTCGCAACCGGGAGGAGCATGAGCAACATCTTAGAGTGGTTCTTCAGACCTTGAGGGATAGTCAGTTGTATACCAAGTTTTCGAAGTGCGAGTTCTATTTGAGCTCAGTTGCATTCCTTGGTCATGTGGTATCAGCAGAGGGTATTCAGTTTGATCCAAAGAAGATTGCGGCAGTCAAGAACTGACCTAGACCAACATCAGCTATAGAGATCCGAAGTTTATTAGGTTTGGCAGGCTACTATCATCGGTTCGTAGAGGGGTTTTCATCTATTGCAGCCCCAATGACCAAGTTGACCCAGAAGGGTGCCCAGTTCAGATGGTCGGACGAGTGTGAGGTGAACTTTTAGAAGCTCAAGACAGCTCTGACTACAGCATCGGTGTTGGTTTTGCCCATAGGTTTAGGGCCTTATACAGTTTATTGTAATGCATCTCGTATTAGACTTGGTGCAGTGTTGATGCAGGATGGCAAGGTCATTGCCCATGCTTTGCGGCAGTTGAAGATTCATGAGAAGAACTATCCGGTTCATGATTTGGAGTTGGCAGCCATTGTTCACGCATTAAATATTTGGAGGCATTATCTGTATGGCTAGTCATGTGAGGTGTTCACGGATCACAAGAGGCTTCAGTACATGTTCAAGAAAAGGAGTTGAATTTGAAGCAGACGGGGTGGTTGGAGTTATTGATAGACTATGATATCACCATTTTATATCATCCGGGAAAGGCCAATATGGTGGCTGATGCCTTGAGTAGGAAGTCAGTCAGTATAGGCAGTTTAGCTTATATTCCGATCGGTGAGAGATCGCTTCCCTTGGATGTTCAGGCTTTGGCCAATCTGTTTGTAAGGTTGGATGTTTTTGAGCCCAGCCGGGTGTTAGCTTTCACAGTCGCTCGCTCTTAATTATTGGAGCGTATCCGAGATCGGTAGTATGATAATCCACATTTGTGTGTCCTTAGAGACACGGTGCAGCACAGAGGTGCCAAGCAGGTTACCATAAGTGATGATAGAGTTTTGAGATTGCAGGGTTGAGTTTGTGTGCCTAATATGGATGGTCTTCGAGAGTTAATTTTAGAGGAGGCCCATAGCTCCTAGTACTCTATTCATCCGAGCGCTACGAAGATGTATCAGGACTTGCGGCAGCATTATTGGTGGCGGAGAATGAAGAAGGATATCGTTGCTTATGTGGCTCGGTGTTTGAATTGTCAACATGTTAAATAAGAGCATCATAGGCCTAGTGGTTCATTTCAGAAGATTGAGATACCTGAGTGGAAGTGGGAGCGTATCACTATGGACTTTTTTACCGGACTCCCACGGACTCAGAAGAAGTTCGATGCAGTGTGGGTCATTATTGATAGGTTGACCAAGTCAGCACATTTCATTCTTGTGGTAGTCTCATATTTTTTCGAGAGGTTAGCTGAGATCTATATCTGGTAGATTGTTTGTCTTCATGGTGTGCCTGTGTATATCATTTCGGATCGAGGTACGCAGTTTACCTCATATTTCTGGAAAGCAGTTCAGCGAGAGTTGGGCACACAGGTTGAGTTGAGTACAACATTTCATCCTCAGACGGACGGGCAGTCTGAGCGGACCATTCAGATTTTGGAGGATATGCTACGAGCTTGTGTCATCGACTTTGGAGGCTCGTGGGATCAGTTTTTTCCTTTAGCGGAGTTTTCCTACAATAACAACTACTGGCCGAGTATTCATATGGCTCCTTATTAGGTTTTATATAATAGGCAGTGTCTCTAGTCAGATGGTTTGAGCCGGAAGAGGCTCGGTTGTTGGGTACAGATCTGGTTCAGGATGCCTTGGACAAGGTCAGGATCTTTCAGGATAGGCTTCGTACAGCTCAGTCTAGGCAAAAGAGTTATGCTGATCGTACGGTTCGAGATTTGGCTTTCATGGTCGGTGAGCAGGTATTGCTTCGAGTGTCACCTATGAAGGGCGTGATGAGACTCGGGAAGAAGGGCAAGCTTAGCCCTAGGTTCATTGGTCCATTTGAGATCCTTGATCGAGTGGGAGAGATGGCTAATAGACTTGCATTGCCGCCGAGCTTATCATTCGTGCATGCAGTGTTTCATGTGTCCATGCTTCGGAAGTATCACAGCGATCCATCCCACGTGTTAGATTTCAGCACTGTCCAATTGGACAAGGACTTGTTCTATGAGGAGGAGCTGATGGCTATTCTAGACCGGCAAATTCGTCAAGTTGAGGTCGACGAGTTTTCCTTCTGTTCGTGTTTAGTGGAGAGGTCAGCCTGCTGAGGCATCGACTTGGGAGTCCGAGTCTGATATGCAGAGTCGTTATTCCTATTTTTTTCCCCAACTCAGGTACTTCCTCCTTCTGTCCGTTCGAGGATGAACGATTGTTTTAAAGGTGGAGAATGTGATGACCCAAAAGGTCATCACGTGTATTGTAAGTAAATTCAGTGTTCTGAGGTCTAAAAACCTCATTTTTACCTCACCTTGATTTGTGTGCATGGTCCGAGCCTATATCTGAAAAGCCTTCTATATGAAAGTATGAGCAATATAAATTTTTAGAGTTAAAAAAAATGATTATGGTTGACTTTGTTCAACATTTTGAGCAAACGGACCCGGATCCGAGTTCCGACGATCCTGGGAGGTTCGCAGTAAAATATGGGACTTGGGCATATGCCCGGAGATGAATTTCGAGGTCCCAAGACTTAGAAATCAATTTTTGAAAGAAATTGTTTTACCGAATTATCTAAGAAACGAAGAAAAAAAGTAATGTTTGAAACCATTGTTATCGGGCCCGTATTTTGGTTCCGAAGCCCGGTACAAACTTGTTATAGTATTTGAAAGATAACTGTGAAATTTGGTGAAAAACGGATTTTATTTGACGTGAATTGGACTTCCGGTTGAAGAGTTATGAACTTTGAGAGTTCATGATGAAAATGTTGAGTTTTGAGGTTTAATTCATCATTTTACATGTTATTTTGATGATATGATCGCACGAGTAGGCCCATATGATGTCAGTGAGTTAGTATGCACACTTGGTTTGGAGTTCCAAGGGCTCAGGTGAGTTTGGGTAGATTTCGGGATGTCTTAGGCTTAAAAACATAGTTGTTGCAGGTCCAGGTAAGTGGAAGACCTCTGAACAAACCAGTGCGGTCCGCACAAAATGGAGTGCTGCCGCGGAGGGGCCAATGCGGCCGCACTAGTTTTTGTGCGGTCCGCGGTGAAGAAACATTTCACTGGTCCGACTTCGGAAGCCTATATCTTTTGATCTTCAAGGAAATTTGAGATGATTCAAAAAAGAAAGTTGTAGCCCTTCGTGTCTAGTTTCCAGAAAGGTAAAGAAATCACAATTTGGACATCTTTAGAGAATGTTCTGGCCAAAATACTAAATCATGACACTGTAGTGCACATGAAGGGCTGTGTGGCCACAATCCATTTTGTGCGGTCCGCACAGGGGGTCTGAGAGGGGTATATTAAAACGGGATTTTCAGTTATTTTTTATTTTTCAAAATCCCAAAAACATAAGAGGCGATTTTTCAAACAACCTTTCTTCTCCAAAACGTTGATAAGTAATTTCTAACTCATTTTTTTCACTCTTTAACATCTTTTAACATGATTTCAACTCAAAATCAATGATTTTAATGGGAAAAATTGGGTGTTTTGGATAGAACCTAGGTTTTTCAAAAATTATGGATTTGAACCTCGATTTGAGTTCCGATTTCAAAACAAATTATATATTTGAGTTCGTAGGAGAATGGGTGATCAGGTTTTGGTTCGAACCTCGGGTTTTGACCATGTGGGCTTGGGGGCAATTTTTGACTTTTGGGTAGAACTTTAGGAAACTCATCTTTATGCATTAGAATTAATTCATTTAGCATTTATTGATGTAATTAAGTAACTTGTGACTAGATATGAGCGAATTGGTGGTGGAATCAAGGAGTAAAGCGATAATGGAATCGTGAATTGTGTTCGCGGCATTGAGGTAAGTATTTGGTCTAACCTTAGCTTGGGGGATTAGGAGTTATGTCTTTTTGCTACGTGTTAATTATGGAGTGAGACATATAGACATGGTGACGAGTATCTATACGTCGGTGTCAAGCATGCCCGTGAGTCTTGTGTTATAAATTGTTATGACTCCGTTGTGGTTTATTGTGCCTCACATGTTATTATCATCATTGTTCCATTGCCGGGATGTTTGTTTGATATTATTGATCCCTTGATGGGACATTGTTGAGATATCATTTTTCCCTTGCCGGGATGTTTGTTAGATATCATTGTTCCTTTGCTGGGATATTTGTTTGATATTATTGTTCCCTTGCCGAGATTCCTTGTGATTATTGTTAGCTTGTAAATGGGAGTGAGTGGTATTCCTACCAGTAGATTTAATGAAATGGGAGCGGGTGGTGTGCCTACCAATAGATTTAATAAAATAGGAGCGGGGGGTAGGCTTACCACAAGATATAATTAAATGGGAGTGGGTGGTAAGCCTACCATAAGATATAATAAAATGGTAGCGGGTGGTATGCCTACCATAAGTTATAATGAAATGGGAGCGGGTGGTACACTTACCACAAGATATAATAAAATGGGAGCGCGTAGTACGCCTATCATAAAATTTAATGAAATGGGAATGGGTGGTACACCTACCACAAGATATAATGAAATAGGAGCGGGTAGTATGCCTACCACAAGATTTAATGAAATGGGAGCGGGTGGTATGCCTACCACAAGATATATGAAATGGGAGAGGGTGGTACGCCTACCACAAGATAAATGAAATGGGAGTGGGTAGCACGCCTGCCACATTATATGAGAAATGGGATCGGGTTGCACGCCTGCAACAAGATGTGAAATGAAAGTGAAATCTGCCTTTGTTTTCCTTATCCTTGCTAGTAGTTAGATTTTTGATACCTTTATAACTCTCTTGATATTCTGTTTTTACCTGTTATTCGCCGAAACATGTTTTCCTCTCCCATCTTTACTTGTTTATTCCTATTTTACTTTCCGTTGTATATAACTACATAGGTTCATTTGGTAGTCTGGTCCTAGACTCGTCACTACTTCACTGAGGTTAGGCTAGGCAATTACCAGCACATGAGGTCGGTTGTGCTGATACTACCCTATGCACTTTTTTTTGCAGACCCCAGTGTTGTGGACTTCAGACCGCAGTGGGATTGCTGATTTTTGTTCATCAGGCGATCCGAGGTAGTCCTGCAGGCATCCGCAGGCCTTGACATCTCCTTCTATCGACTATTCCTGTTTCTTTCATGCATTTCCAGAGACAGTGTTGTTTCAGAACTTTATTTGTAGTATTCTTAGACCGTCTGTGGAACTATGACACCAGTTCTGAGAAGTCGAGACTCAAACGGTTGTATGTGATTCATGTTCAGATAGTTTAATGCCTTTTCTTCCGCTTATGTTAAATTCTGATGTTTAAATGTTATTACTTTACAGTTGTTAATGAATATAAAATGGGTAAAAAGGTAAATTGTGCATTTAATTGGCTCGCCTAGCTTGTATTAGTAAGCGCCATCATGACTCCCGAGGGTGAGAATCCGGGTTGTGACAGATACTCAGTCCTGAAATCATCCTACACAAAGTCCTTTATGTTCCTTCTTTCAAATACAATCTAATCTCTCTCAACTCTCTTGCAATGCATCTTAAATCTATTGTGCTCTTCACTAATGCACTGTGTCTGTTGCCTCAAGTGATTGGTAGCAGTAGGGAGGGACTGTACCATTTGTGTTTCAGGTGTCTAAAGGGTAAAAGCACTTTCTCAAATTCTGATGTATCTAGTTCTTGTTGTAACTGCTTTTCCACTACTTGTGTAAATAATGAAGGCTTCAGAATTCCTACTCATTCATATCATTCATCAAATGTAAATACAACCACTCACAATAATAAGAATGAGTCCTCAGTTGTGTTTGATAAGTATGATGTGAATATCTTGTGGCACAATAGGCTTGGTCATGTTTCCTTTGTCAAAATGAGAGGAATGTCCTACATACCAGTGTTGTGAAGAGTGTGAAGCAAGATAAACCGACAACCCCTATTTCGCTTAAAGCGAGAAGCGAAGCGCTCACTTTTTTTAAGTGAGGCAAAAATTTAACAAGGATATAAAAATTAGAGGTAAAAACAATTGGGTTGAGGAGGAAAAAAACTGGGCAGTAAACTGGGCAATTTTTTCTTTCACCATTAAAAATTGGTATCAATTCTAAGAAAGAACCAAAGGTTAAAAAAAATTCACCAGCATTTCATTGCTTTTTGGATGTTTAAACAGTGGAAGAAGAAGCAAGAGGAGGAGACGAAAAATCAGAACATACTTGTTGTTTGAACTTGAAGTTGAAGAAGTTGATGCTTTTATTCGATGAAGAAGACGCATCGCTTTCGCACTTCACGCTTTTTAGTGGGAAACGGTCAATTTTCTACCCCTAAGTTGCTTCAGCCTAAGTTGCATGGACTCTTCCATTTGGTGCCGTTTTTGTCCCGATATAAGACTTGGTGTCACGACCCAATTCCCTAACTAGTTGTGATGGCGCCTCTCGTGAGGACAAGGCCAGCCAATAGAACAACAACGCCTCTTTTGAAATTATAAAACACAAATGATTAGATAAATACAACTAAATGACAATAATAATCGATATTACAACCCAACACAGCCCGACTGGGGTGTCACAAGTCACAAGAATCTAAATAAGTCCAAACACTACTACAGGGCCAATAATATACAAACAAAATATGGAATCAAAAGACAGAGTCCGGTGCTGCGAACGCTGGCGGTCACCTTGCTCAGCTACAATAGCAATACCTTCAACAAGCTCAAACCCGCTACCGGGTGAATAATACCTGCATCTGCACGTGAGGTGTAGGTAGTAAAGTGAGTACTCCAACTCAGTGAGTAATAAAAGTAAATAATAACTAAGCAGCAAGAAATCACGTAAAGCAACCAACATGCTGTATAGAAGCTGGGTACAATTTTTTGAGAAAGCAGTAAAATCTGTGAAATCTTTAGAAATACCTTGGCTTAGTTCAAATCTCTTTTGAAAGTGATATTTTCAATAATTATGAAAATGATTTCGAACAGTCAGTGCTGATAAGCACAGAAAAATCCGCCCCTCGGGCACAATTACCACAGTATAACAGGTAAAAATAAAAGTAAATATACAAGATGAGTGCATCAAAGTTCGCCCCTCGGGCAATATCTCAAAAATAGTTCCGGCCCCTCGGGCATAATTTATGTTCCTGGTCAGTCATTGTTACCTGACCAAAAATACGTGTTACAGTGCCATTGTTACCACTGGTCAGTCATTGTTACCTGAACAAAATGCGTATAACAGTGCCATTATTACCACTGTCTAAAATTTGTCCGTTTTAGATTGGTACCCGCGCTCACTGTGGGTGTGCAGACTCCGAAGCGGCTCCTACAGCCCAAGCGCTATCAATAAGGCCTGAAAGCCTGAACATATCAATATGAGGCCTGCAAGCCTGCTCATAATACACTCGAGGCCTGAAAGCCTTCTCACAATACACTCGAGCCCTGAAAGCCTCCTCACAATACACTCGAGACCTGAAAGCCTCCTCACAATACACTCGAGGCCTGAAAGCCTTCTCACATCACTCAACATATCCTCACATATGGCCCTCGGCCTGAATCAGTCCAAAAATAATCATAAGCCCCTCGGGCATCAGTAAAACAATAATGCTTAGCTCAAACAATGATTCAATATCAGTTAAAAACTCAAGGTTGAGTAAAAATATAGCTGAGTTCATGAAAAAGTGTAATTCAAATGGATTGAATTCAAATAGTGAGGAAAAAAGTGATGATAGCTCACAATGGGTTCAAACAGTCGGCAATAAGCCCCAATTATGGCAATAAGCCCAAGTCATAGTGAAAAACAACAAGTCATAGTGAAATACGCGGTAAAATCAACAACCGGGACGGACCAAGTCACAATCCCCAACGGTGCTCTACCCTACACTCTCTATCCGGCGTGCAAGTCACCTCAATATAGAACTATGGGTGCAAATCCGGGGTTTCAAACCCTTAGGATATCATTTACAAGTATTACTCACCTCGAACCGGTAAAATCTCTAGCCCGCGACGCCTTTGCCCCTCAAACTGGCCTCCACGCGCGTCGTATCTAACCAAAATCAGAGTGAATACATCACAATATGCTAAGGGAGCAATACCCAATCGAAAACAATCGAGAAATAGCAAAAATCTCGAAACTAGCAAAACTCGAGCCCCGGGCCCGCTTCTCGAAAAATTACAAAACTCATATTACCGGATTCCTCGTCTCTCCACGAGTTCATACATACCAAGAACTCCCAAGTCCGAGCTCAAATGACCTGTCAAATCCCAATTTGAAATATTAAAAACTCAAGCCCTAGCTTTACCCCTTTTTGGTGAATTTCAACCACTTTCCATGTTAAATCTTCATAATCTCGTGTATTTAGGCCAAGGAACTTACCTCCAATCAATCCTCCTTGAATCCTTCTTCAATTTGTCCCAAAGAGCTCTCAAAATATTCGACAATGGTGAAAAAAATGACCCAAAATCGCGGATGAAGTGACTTAAAACATTCTGCCGAGTTTTGAGCTTCCTACATCGTGTTCGCGACCTTAGCACTGCGAATGCGAAGAAAATATTTATTTCATCCAAAATTAACCTTACGAAAATGCGATACCCACATTGTAAATGCTATGCTTTATTTCTCATACATATGTGAATACGACTCACTTGATGCGAATGCGAAGAGCAAATCCGCTGGACCCCCTACTCCTTATACGCGAACGCGAGCAGGTCCATGCGAACGCGAAGCACAATATCGTATACATACGCTAGCCAAATAACGCGAATGCGAAGAGCAATAACTGGCCTACCAAAAGTCCTTCTACGCGATCGTGACATTCCCCACGCGATTGTGAAGGCTTAAATGTCTGTAACACCTGAACTGAAATTCTGTAACTCTTCAACATAGAAAATGGTCCGATTGACCACCCGAAACTCACCCGAGGCCTTCGGGACCTCATCCAAAAGCACCAAAACATCCTAAAACCTCAATCAAACGTGTTCCAATCATCTAAACACATCTAACAACACTAAAATCATCAATTCTCATCGGATATAAGCCTAAGTTCTTTAAAAACTTCCGAAACACGCATTCGATCAAAAACCCAACCAAACGACGTCCAAATGACCTGAATTTTGCACACACATCAAAAATCACATATCGAAGCTACAAAAACTCTCAAAATTCTATTCCGACCCTCGGATCAAAATCTCTCCAATTAACCGGAATTTGCCAAAATACTAACTTTGCCAATTCAAGCCTAATTCTGCACCGGGCCTCCATAATCAATTCCGATCGCACTCGTAAGTCACAAATTATCCCCCGAAGCTAACCGAATCACCGGAAACCACATCCAAACCCTCTAACTCAATAGTCAATATCCGATTGACTTTTCCAATATAAGCCTTTCTTAAAGAGACTAAATGTCCCATTTCCAACCAAAACCAAACCGATTCGACTCTAACTCACAATATGTCGGTAATGAAACATGAAGAAGCAATAAACGAGGAAAACGGAGTATTAACACATGAGACGATGGGTCGGGTCGTCACACTTGGACGGGTGCTGGAGCGAAAAATGTCTCGGATACGGTCAACCGACTTCGGACACTTTTACCAGAGTCCATCGATAAATTTGGAAAAAAATTTGAGATTTTAATTTCTCAAAATAAAAAATTAAACAAATTTAAGTTATGAAAAATGGTATACCTTCAATGTTGTAGTATTTTTGTCTTATATTAGCTGCTTTGTGTGTTGGAGAAACCAAAATTCAAAGTGTCATGTTTTGGTTCTGTACTTCATGTAGACCTACTAGATGTAGATGGAACTTTGCCTTGAATTGTTTTCTTTTTCTCTTATGAGGGAAGAACGAAGGGACGTGAACAAGCGTGAATGGCGATCTGTACGAGCTTGAAAGAAGTTGGGGAATTTTGAGCATCAGTAAGAGGAAGATGAGAAGTTGGGGAATTTTAAGGAAGATGACCTAGAAGATATGCAGTTCCTTCTTAAAGACTCTTAGTTGTAATAATATAAAGTAACCCCTTTATTCTCCAGTATATGCCACTTGTCCCCTTTATTCTCGACAGTTGTAAGTTGTGACACGTTATTGACAGGTTTTTGGTCTCTATTTGCAAATATTTCTTTCCCATACAATATATAGGAATAATTTCTAATTAATTATTAGCATGTTGATTTTTTCTAAATAATTATTTTTTAATCGTATAAAATTAATTTATACGAAATTTTTTACTCGTTGTACAAATTTATCGCAACTTAGTAGTATTGTATAATTTTTAAATATGTAACTTTTATTTCGAAAAACTAAAAGATTCTATATCCACATGTACATTATTTAATACATAAAATATAATTAAATAATAGTTAAGATTATATAATTTTGAAAAAAATTATATTATTTAACTAGACTTGTTGGGAATCACATTATTAAATAATAGTTAAGATTATATAATGTTATCAAAATATTTGAAATGTGATGTTAAGTAGATGGACATTAATAACAGGTAAGGTTATATAATTATTGGAAAAATTATTAATTTAATAGAGAACAAAATATATACACTATTATATTAGAGATCTGTAATGATCCGACCGGTCGTTTTGAGAAATTAAGCTCCGTTCAGCGACATAAGGTCTGGAACAACTTCGGAATATGAGTATCGACTTGGGTGAATGGTGGAATTCGTCTTTCGGATGGTTTAGAGTCAAATTGGAAGAAGGAACCTTGTTTTGGAAGTTTGAACGGTGAAAAGTTGACCGGAATTGGACTTTTAGATAAACGACCCTGGAATGGGTCATAGATCATCTCAACAGCTTCGTATGGTGATGTTGGACTTAAGCACAAGTCCGGATTCAGATTAGGAGGTCCGTAGAGTGAATTGAGGCATTTTGGCGAAAATTGGAAAAGTTGAAGAAATGAAGAAGTTTGACCCACAATTGACTTTTGTGATATTGGGGTCGGAATGCGATTCCGAGAATTGGAGAAGCTTTGTTATGTTATTTTGGACTTGTCTGAAAAATTTGGCATAATTCTGAGTTAAATTTATAGGTTTCGATGTGAGATTCGATAATTGAAGATTTGGAAGTTCATAAGCTTGATTTTTGGTTTGTTTCGTCGTTTTGATGTTGTTTTATGTGATTTCAAAATTCGAGTGAGTCCATGTTAGGTTATATGACTTGTGTGTGTGATTATATGGGGTCCCGGGAGCCTTGGGTGAGTTTCGGAGAGGTTTAGGCTATGTTGCGCTTGTTTTGGGATGCTTTGTCGTCGTTTCTTCAAGCAAAAATAATATCAATTGAGCAACTAAAATCCAAATTCAGTTTTGTTTGAACCATTAGATCCGTATTGAAATTACGGAGCCATAGGAAAAAGAATTATCGAATTTGGACATCGTATGAGGAAGTTATGCTCATTTTCGTGTCGGGAAAATTGCTGGTTTATGGTGTGTTCGCAAATGCTAACTTTCTCATCGCGCTTGCGATGCCCACTTCGAAAATGCGATCTTTTTGTCGCAAATGGGACTTCTGCCAACCCTTTTTTGTTCGTAATTTCCAAGGGTTCGCAATTGTGAACCCTGGGTCGCAAATGCGATATCTGAGGCCTGTTAAGTGAGGTTTTTGACGGGATTTTCACCCATTTTTCAATTTTGTCAAACCCTAAACCTCTATAGGCTATTTTCCAAAGACCCAAACTTCTCAAAATTATTGGGTAAGTGTCTCTAATCCTTTTACAACTATATTTTGTGATTATATCTTAGATTTAACATCAAATTTATGAGAATCTAAAGGAAAATTTGGGGAAAATTGTGAAATCTTTCAAAAATGTAAAATGATGATTTGAATGACCAAATGGTATCGGAATTAGATAATTTTTGTATGGGTGAACTCGTAGCGGAATGGATGTTCGGTTTTTGTATACTTTGTCGGGTTCCGAGGTACGGGCCCAAGGAGTTGACTTTTGTTGACTTTTTGCAAATTGTATAAGAATCATAGTTTTGTCAATTGAAATTGTTTTCTCTTGCATTGTTTGATGTATTCAAGTTGTTTTTGGCTAGATTGAGCCAAGCATTGATGAATTGGTAAAGAAAAAGCTAAATTGAGTGTTGAATTGACCGGATTGAGGTAAGTATCTTGCCTAACCTTGTGTGGGGGACTTCCCCTTAGGATTTGAGTCTTCTTTGTTGATTGTACTCCTTGTACGCGAGGTGACAAGTGCATGCTTGGATTTATTTATTGAAAATTGCCCTTTTAGGTTGTTAGATCCTTATGATCACTGAATATGAAGTTGTTCTTGATACGATTGAGTTCCCTTTTAATAGTTTCACCTCTACATGACCTACTTGGAATTTATTTGCCCTTTTTTCAGTTATTCTTGTTGCCTAATTGACTTTTACTTGTTTAACTGTAGACATTTACCCTTATGTAGTCATATTATCATCCCTAACTGCTTGTCTTTATTTGGAAAGCATCATTTCTATCTCTCGTGTAAATAATTGGTCGTAATTGGAAAGAAGTTGGATATCCTATGTTTAGTTGATATTTTTCTTAATCGTAATTATTTGATTCATGTTAACTTCCATGTTGTTGGACTGAGTATTATGGAATTATTGTTTCGTATTATCTCTTCCTTGTTGAGTTATTCGTATTGCGCTTAGTATTTCCCTGTTACGGTTATTCCTTGTGAGTTAGTTGTACCATCTTTTGGTGAACAAAATTTCTTGAGTTGATTCTCTTGCTTTGTTCCTATATATATTGTCTTTTGTTGTGTTGTACTTGAGATTTGATGCACGAGGTTTCTGTCGTGCGACTGTTGATATTGTGATGCACGAGGTTTCATGAGGTTTTTGCCGTGCGGTTATTGCTACTGTGATGCACGAAGTTTCTGTCGTGTGGTTGTTATTGAAGGTTTGCACGAGGTCTTTTCCGTGCTATTGTTGTTATTGATGTTTGCACATGCGGCGTAATAAGGCGGGATATGTTATATTCTTATATGTGGGTTGCGCATATGGCAGAATAAGGTGGGAACATTGTTATGCACGTGTGGCGAAATTAGGCGGTGCTTATTATATTATTAATTGCACACGTGGTGTAATAAGGTGGGCTATGTCAGGGATTGATTGTATAGAATTGTGATGGCATGTGGAGGCATTCCTATTTGTTTATTATTGTGATTG
>MU774520.1:16798-45354 GCA_026770625.1 Nicotiana glauca
GATGCCTATACACCGTACTCAACATTTAGCAATTAGCAAACAACACCCTAATCATAATCCTCAAGCCAAAGTTAGATCAAACACATACCTTGGTCCAAAGAATAGCAATCAATCCTCAAATACCGCCTTTCCTCTACAATCCGACTCCGAAACAATGATATCTAGGCATAATTAATTCAATAATATCAATAAAAACTCAATGGCAACATCTCATAGCCTACATATGAATTTCCTATTATTCTTCCAAAAATACCAAAATTCGACATCGGGCCCACATGGTCTAAACACAATGCTCGGACCAAAATCCAATCACCCATAACCCCACGAGTTCAAATATGAAATTTGTTTTAAGATTCGACCCTAAATTGAGGTTGAATCACCCAAAATTCTCAAAACCCTAGCTCTACCCAAAACCCTTAATTTCTACTTTGATTTCATGATTTAGGTCTAGGAATTCAGTAATTAATGAAGAGGGGTGAAGAAATTAGGTGGGAAATCACTTACCCAAAGACTTTGGTGAAGAAGAGCTCTAAATATCGCCCCTAGAGCTTGGAGAAGACAAGTTTTATGAAAGAATGGGAATAATCCTGTAATGGTTCTGTTTTGAACTTTAAAAATCACTGGGCGGAAATGCCCTTCGCGTTCGCGGGAAAGGGGCCGCGTTTGCGAAGGCTAAGCTGGGTATGCATCGCGATCGCATGGGAAGGAACGCGAATGCGTAGAAGGAAAAAGGCTAGGGTCCTGGGTTTACTCTACGCGAACGCGATGAAGGGTGAGCCAATACTATGTGAACGCGAGGACGAGTTCGCGAACGCGATGAAGGAATTACTGGCGGTCCTAAAATTGGCTTACGTGATCGCGTGAGTGGTGATGCGATCGGGAAGAATTGAGCCTGTGAAGCATCGCGAACGCGTGCTGAAGGACGCGATCGCGAAGAAGGGAATGCCTGTCCAAAAATTGCAGAAAATTTGATATCATCCTAAGTCCAAAACCACCCCGAACACCTCCGAAAACACTCCTGATTCCTCGGGGCTCCTAACTAACCATACACACTAACTCAACAATATCCTACGAACTTAACTGTGCGATCAAATCGTCAAAATAACATCAAAAACGAGGAATCAAACCTCAAAATCATCACTTTTTCATCAAACTTCATAAACTTCAAATTTTAGATATTTAGGTCCGGAACACGTCAAACGACGTCCGATTTCGACCAAACTTTACAGAAGTGCTTAACACATATTTAAGACTTGTACCGAACGTCGGAACCAAAATACGAGCCCGATACCATAGTCTTTTAATCAATTTTCATTTCCATTTTCCTTAATAATTTCAGAAAAATAATTTGACAGAAAAATTCTTTTCTCGGGCTGTAGACCTCGGATTTCGACTCCGGGCACATGCCCGACTCCCATATTTTTCTACGGACCCTCCGGAACCGTCAAATCACGGGTACGGGTCCGTTTACCAAAAATATTAACCGAAGTCAACTTTAATCATTTTAAAGCTACATTTTGAAATTTTTCACAGAATTTAAGATATAATCTTTCCGACTACGCGCCCGGACTACGCATGTAAATCGAGGCAACTAAAGGTGAGATTTTCAAGGCCTCAGAAGCACGGAATAAAAGAGAAATTCGGTGATGACCTTTTGGATTGTCACAACAGAGATGTTGTTATAGAGAGATTAGAAAGTAAATGATTTCGAAGATGTATAACCAGCAAACCGGCCCCTTCATATACTAGTGATTGGTAGCTTTCCTATTCATATGAAATTGGTATAATTTTGAACTTCAAGAATAGGTAGGACATACCGTTGGAACTTTGATTGGGATAAGAATCCAATGCAAATTCGTATCATTTTCTACTTCATTTACGGCCATATCCTTTTTTTCTCTTACAACTCTTTATTCTATCGTGTGGTATTTCTAATTTTATCCTTTTAATATGATTTTTTGTGAACATTAATATAAATAACTAGGGGTATAAAAATCGATCAATATTTCAAATACATTTTTTCATTCGACATTTAGCATAAAATATTTTATTTTTTATTAATAATATCGATATAGATAGATATATAAATATAAATAGATATCAATGTTTTAAAAGGCGGGGGCGTGAGGCGAGACGTTTTATCTCTGACGAGGCGAGGCGTAAGCACTGAGATATGGGGCGTAAATCTTATGGATCTTTGAATTTTACTAATTTCATAAATTTTTAAGATAGTATAAAATAAAAAAATAATTCTAAAAAGTACATTAAAATCACAGAATTATAACAAATAATGTATTTAAAATATTAATAAATTATAATTCAACTATGAATAATACGAAAATTATGACATATATCATAACAAATAGTTGTAATGTCATTACAACTCAAACATCAAAAGTAATGTATTCGATACGAAATCTTATATGTATCTGTTAAGGAGTAATGAATTTTGAAAGAATTTCGATATTATAATTTGATATTTTTCTTAAAATATTCCTTTTATTTAATATGCTTTCTATTTGAAAGAGAATTTTTATAAAAATATAATTCACAATCTAAATATGATTCTCAAGCATCATTCATCTTTAAGTTTCAACAAGTTAATAAAGTGACACATGGTTCACCATACAATACCATGATAACTAATTATTTGTACATATTTACTAGCTAATACCGAGCTATTAAATTAATAAGTATTGTATTTCGTAAACGTGAAAAAATAATAATAAGACAAATAATTATAAAAAAATTATGGACTATTATATAGTAAAGACATAACAATAGTTAATAAATAAATACTTTTTAAATGAAAGATTTATTTAAAATTAACTATCATAGTAGCCTTAGTGGATAACGTGCGAAAATTTTTATTTTAATTATGACAAAACTCCAACATAATAGTTTATACTTAGGAAAAAAGTAATTTTGAGTAGTCAACGATTTATGAAGAAAATTTGAAGATTTACAAGGTTAGTTACATATAATTGTATAAAGTTCTATTAAGCGAGCCCAGTATGCTGGGCGTGTCCGGGGCGTAAGCCCCAATGGCCGAGGCGTATGTCTCACGGAACTAAGCCCCACACATAAGCCCAGGGGCATTTTACGAGTGCTCCACCCCGAGGCGAGTCCCAATTCTGCTTTTTAAAATAGAGAATAGATGTAGACGTTTTTTACCGAAAAAGATAAAGTTTTCATATACTTGAGAAATCACCTCTGACCACTGGAACAGGATCCCATACTCAATAGATAGTTGCCCAAATAGTATAACAAAGGATAAACATAAAAAAAATTGCTCAAAAAAATGCTCTCTACTACGTTTAGCTCATCCACCGCTATTCCACCAATTCCACCTAAACCACCCGATCGACTACCACCAATTCCTATGTCAACACCACCTAAAGGCCCCCTTATTAGACATGAAGGACAAATACGTATGCATATAGATATGCAGGAACCATCTTTACATTCACCTTCACTACCAAAATCTTACCTACAATCCTTTCAATCCAATACTGTGGATGGAGCATCAATTATGGTTTCCTCACCATCTTTCCCTCCGTTGGAGACTTTGGATGAACTGGATGCTCCTACTGACCCTGATATATTTATACCTTTATCAGTGGATGATAAAGCTTGACTTTATCAGCCATGGCATCATGCAGTTATTATCAAAGTATTTCGATGCAAGGTCGAGCATAAAATCCTTCGCCAAAACATATATGCGTTATAGAAGCCCACTGAGAATATCCCTCTGATTGACTTAGGATCAGATTTTTTTTCTGTTAAAATTCCAAAAGGAGGAAAATAAAGTCCATGCATTACAGGGGGTCCTTGGTTTGTTCTTAATCATTTTCTCTTCGTACGCCAATGGGAACCTAAGTTTCGCGCATCTGAGGCAAAGTTTACAACTTCTGTTGTTTGGTTACGATTGCCTGAATTACCTAGGGAATATTATGATTATGGCATCCTCTATAAGTTAGGGCAAAAAATTGGCAAACTCTTATCTGTGGATAATTGCACTGCCTCCACTACAAGGGACCAATATGCTCATCTATGTGTTGAAGTACTACTTGATCAACCCCTAAGGACTCACTTATATATTGGTAATCATAAACAAATTATACTCTACGAGGGATTAAACTTGCTTTGTATAAAGTGTGGTCGTATGGGTCATAATCAGAAGATTTGACCTCACTTTGTTGATGTTGAGCCTACCCCAGCAGGATCCTCAAAGGATCACCATATGGAGGTCATCAATTCGAACCCTTCCACATCTCAGCAAGAAAATGGAGAATGGAAGCTTGTACTATACATCTCAGCAAGAAATCTCCTGTGAAAAGATCTTCATACCATGATCAAGTGGTTCATGCAGTGGAACCAACTAATCAGTCAGGTAAGTATGGTAAACTTAACCCTAATCACATATCATTTAATACCGTAAACTTATCACAAAATGCTAAGTCTACACTTCCTAGTTCAAATTACATACCTCCGCTAATCATGTTACTATTAATAATAAGTTTAATACCTTAGGTAAGGATAATGATGACAATAATATTAGTTGAACTTTAGACTCCCATAATTTTAATAAACAGGTACAAGTTCCAGAGACTACTCAAGTGTCTAAGCCTATGGTCCAACCACAAACCCATTCAAACCCTACTTCTCCTACACTACCAAGCTCTCTCAATAACCATGCATGTAGCCACAAGGGACACTCTCACACGTAACACCCAACCGCCTCTTCTGTCTCTATGCAAGAATTACCAAATACTCCTATAACTAATTATACACCTCCTCCTTTGGACGCCGAAATGGCTCTATCTTGTCCAATTACTGTTGCCATGCAAAAACACCATGATGAATCTCCCTCTCTCAATATCGACTCCATTTTCCAGTCCAAGACACTACCTTCTTGTCAATCTAGTCAACCGCCTTCTTTATCCATTAGTGTTGTTGCAGCCCCACTACCAACCTCCCATACAATCCCTACTTCTTTGACCCCTCCACTACCACTTTCATTCACACCAGACCATGTTTCCATTCAATTTTCTCAGCCACCTTTGCCGGCCAAGAGCTCATTCCAGGCAGTCCACTCAACAGTTACGTCCCAACCCCAACTCCTAAGAGCAACTGCCTCCTCACCTGATAATGGAACCAAACACGATAATTTACACAGCATAAACTCCCCATGCACCAACCCTACTAGCATCTTGGTTGGAAGCAGGATTGCACAATCATGCCTTGACATTCACCTTGGAGTTGAATCAACAGGAAGTGACAGTGTTGATCAACCATCCACGATACTTGGCTCAAACTGTAACGGAGGGGATGCAACTAGGGGTAGAGCTTTACTCTCGTTACCATTGGTCAATGATGCAAGAACCCCATCTTGCACCATAACAACCACTGACCTTACCCTCTCCAGTATGGAACCCAACTCACCTTCATCCCAGTACTATTCACATGCCATTCTACCTACCTCCCACTCCAAACACCTCTTGGATCCAACCATATTGGGACCCTCAACCACATACACCTCTACTGAGACCACCAGCCTCTCCCCTAACAACAACACCTCCTCCTTCTCCCCCATCTCCATAGCACCAAGAGGTACAGGAAGAACAGGAGGAAAATTTCCAGGCAGAGTTAGACACAACAATCATCTACAACAGAGAGATAAGGCCAGTGCATGCTTTCTTGGATGGAATAAAAGTTTATGTCTAGAAGGAGGAGTTCGAAAAAAAGATTTACATAAGGTGCCCGTAAAATCTAATTGCCACCTCCTTTCGTTTTGAGTCCTACAACGAATCCACTAGTGGGGAAATATGCAATGTTATTTCTCTCCACTTTCAGTCTTCATCCAGGATAGCTTATTAATGGACAGAGTGAATTTCAACCATCACATATGAATTTTATCATTTGGAACTATCAAGGTGCTCAGTCTGTGGAGTTTCGTAGAAATTTTTTGTCACTGTTATATTACAATAGACCTACTTTGATAGTCCTCTTGGAAACACATTGCACTTCTCATCAGATTTTGAAAGATGATTTTGAGTTTACGGGAATGATCGAAGTAGCTGCTGTAGGACAGTCTGGGAGGATTGTCATCCTATGGAATGCAGCTCTAGTAAATGTGGAGCAGGTGGCTACATCCACACAAGAAATTATTACTGCATCATCTGGATGATCCGACGGGGCAAAGCATTTTCAGGGAGCAAAATTGTGTTGCAGATTGTCCAGCTAAGTTTGGGGCAACTAATGTGGAGGCAAGATGTATACTGTTTTCAAGTCTTTCTCCTTTTATCGTACTGGCTTACCAGCAGGATCGAGCGGGATTACTACGCAGAAGACTATGTAAATCTAGTACTATGTTTGCTAATAGTAGTAGCTGTAGTAGGATTGTTAGTAGTAGTAATGGTAATGTAGTTACTCATAGCCCTAGTCGTTGTTGTAATCTGATGCAAGTTTTGCATCCCACAAACTTTGTACAAGTTTAAGTAGTTATAATATGTCTATCTTTTCCAACAAAAAAAATAGATAGTTGCCCGACCCTCCATCCTACTAAAAAGGAGAAGGTAATCTGAAATGCCAAACTCTCTCACGTAAAAGAATATTTTTTAACAAAAAATCAGTTACTAAGTTATCAACTTCCATAATCAAATTCGATTGCTCTTTACTTTCTATTATATATATATATATATATATATATATATATATAAGCCAAGCTTTTCTGGAACCAATTTTGTTATAATATAAGTTCTATATAATAGCACTTCGCTATAACATCAAAAAATATTCAGAACAAACGAGACTGTAATAGTGAGGTTTGACTATATATATATATACTCCCTCCGTTTCAATTTATGTGAACCCATTTGACTGGGCACGGAGTTTAAGAAAAGAGAGAAGACTTTTGATCTTGTGGTGTAAAATGAGGCACCTTTATTTTGTGTGGCTATAAATCATTGCATAAAGGTAAATTGTTTCCAAATAAGGAAAGGGGTCATTCTTTTTGGCACGGACTAAAAAGGAAATAGGTTCACATAAATTGAAACGGAGGGAGTATATATTTGTTAATATGAAATTTGTTATTGTTTCACAATTTTTCTTTCAGAAATAAATATTATCCTTTGTTGTATATTCGAATTCTAATAAGTTAACCAGAAAATATCAATGAGATTAACACAAAACTCGAAAAGAAAAATAGAAGAGAATTGGAACTCTTATATTTTCTTAAGAGGTGCTCTTGATAAAATTTTAACAAACAACAAAAAATTAATCAGACAATATGGGAGAGTGTTCTACACATTAACAAGTCCCATTTTAGTTGAACAAGCAGCAGCAACAACAACAACACGCAGTAAAATTACATTAATGGAATCTGAAGAGGGTATTGTGTACGCAGACCTTACCCCTATCCTGAGGGAAGACCAACCTTTTTTCTCGAAAAGATTAAAAATAAATAAATTTAAAGTCTTCAATTTATTAAAAAGTTTGGCATTTGATCACCAATATTATTGTGCCACCTCAGCATAAAAGCATACTCCATATGCAAGACCGTTCCAAGTCTTGTTTTCTAAGGAATTCAATGAGGCATCTTCTGATAGCAACAAAGACAATTTTGAGAACCAATATCATGTTCTAGGCAAGGAGGCACAGTTGTTCCAATCTGGTACCATTTTTCCCTCTCCTGTATTAAATCCTTGAAGAAATTGTCTATCGTTTCTCTGGTGATGCCTGGCATAACCACAACGTGTGCCATATCTCTTGTGCAAGACAGTTGCCACTGGCGAGTGAACTTAGGGTCTTTGGGTATGAATGAAGTCAATATATTTTACTTAAATCCTATATTTATATTTGAAAATCTATGAAGTATGTATGAATAATTAATTGCGATCCAACCAGCAACTAAAATAAACTATGAATTCAGTGGCAAGTTAGAACTCATACACTTTAAAGGATCTAAGAATTAATATTATTACCAATATTGACATTGATGATGGCTGGTTTGTTCTTGTTGAGAAGTAACTTTGAGCTCAGATGTGCATAATCAATCTCTCCATTAAATAAAGTGTTGATTGTTTCTAGCTCCATTCTGTACATTCTTACTGCTTTAAAAACCGAGTAATGTGAATCCTTGGATGCATATATTATCCCAGTGGGATGTAGCTCTCTTCTGCACAAATATTTATTCAAATGGGTAAAACTGAAATAAATATCAGATGGGAAAATTAAAGTAAAACATACCCAATCAAAAGGCCATGAAGATTTCCCTCTGTGCCACCATTGGTAATGTATCCCCAATATTCATCCTTCTCAATTTCCCAGAGTTGTGCAAACCAATCTAAAACAGCAACTTCAAAATCTTTTGAATGGAAATCGATAGGGTTCTCAGTGAAGGGATCTCCACAGTTGTTCAACTGGAATTGCAAAAGTGGAGCTAAAGCAGCATGATGCTCGTAACGTACATTAATTGGATAACCTATAAGGAAAATATCCTTCAATTATAGGCAAATAGGTATGATTGGTATGAGGGTTCTAGTAACTCTAGGAACAGTTGAATAAACATAAAATAATTTAATTTCCTGTGTGTCCACCATGACGAAGATAGAGTTTAATAGTTTAATAACTGTGTCCAAGCTGCAAAAATTAGCTTATTTTGAAAGGTGTTTTTTTCTTTAAAGTATTTTTTTTCAAAAGTACTTTTGGTGAGAAGCAGTTTGTGTTTGGCTAATTAGTTTGAAAAACACTTCAGAACAGCAATTAGTATATGGCCAACCTTTAAAAAACTTCTTCTAAGTGTATTTTTCTCAAAAGTGCTTTGGAAGAGAAGCCATTTTTTTCTATTTCTCCTAAATTGCTTCTGTTTCTCCTTAAAAGCATTTTTTTCCTCCGAGAAGCTTGGTCAAACACCTTATTTTTTGGTCAAAAGAGTTTTTCGCAAAAAAAAAATACTTTTGGTCAAAAATAAGCTTGATCAAACAGATTATAACACAAGGGGCGAATCTAGCATAAATATTAGCGATTGCATTACTCTATGTTTAGGTAAGCACTTACCCAAATTAAGGCCAAATTAGGATCCATAGTCTCTTCTAGTACTTCATACAGCTGTACTGCTATAGTTGTTGATTTCGCGTCTATCCAATGATATTTAGCCTTACAATCTATATA
The DNA here is from genome assembly GCA_026770625.1 of Nicotiana glauca. Lineage (NCBI taxonomy): Eukaryota > Viridiplantae > Streptophyta > Magnoliopsida > Solanales > Solanaceae > Nicotiana > Nicotiana glauca. Next base: position 25,973 of record MU774520.1, read on the forward strand.
GACTTAGCTTACTAGTCTTTTAATTTTATTTTGTTAAAATTGTGTATAAAAGTTAATTTGATGACTATATCCATAGAAAAAGCCATTGAATATATACTTACCTAAATGATATTCTTTTCGATGGGACAATATCTCTAAATATTGAGTTAAAATTCTGTCCAGATCTTGCGAAGATATTTTAATATCTTTTTCATCATGTTCCACTATACTGAGACTCAAATTCTTTCGCGGTGACGGTAAAGGTGACGGTGGCGCGCTGACTTCACCATTTGTTGGGACAACCATTAAGTCAAACTCCTATCTCATAACCACAAAAGAAGAAATTTCAATTAAAAATATATTTTATGGTTTGACATGATAGAATGAGCATGCGGTTAATAAATAAATTTATCATAAAATAATACTAGTGTATTGGGTCGTCATAGTGAAGGATTGCTTATAGGTGTTCGTAACACGCAGCGGAAGACAACAACAATCCTAGGCAGATTTTTTCGTGTTTAAAATTTATTTATATGTCAAAGATCGGATCTAAGACGTACCTGGTGAAGAGAGTCTCGTTTCAAAATTTCTTCGATAGTGCGAAGACTCTATGCGCATCCACACTGAGACCGATCCTTGCTATCTAACTCTTTAACCAATGAAACCCGCGAACAAATTGAACGAAATATTTTGTTAAAATTTTTCTCAAAAATCTCAAGTCAAAGGTAGAAGAATAAGAAACACTTTTCTTGCAATTGTATTTTCTCTCTTGGCTTTGTATTGTATTCTCACTTTCACAAAATAATTTTTCTTCTCAAGAATTAATGTGACTAGGAATAAGTTTTCTTTCCTAGAAAATTTCTTTTCTCTCTTTTCTTCTGCGGCAGCCTAATACCCTTTTTTATATCATCAATAGGAACGTTTTCCTATAAGGTTAAGTAATGGTTAAGTTACTGATTTTCTTTTTGGAATAGAAATTTAATTTCTAAATAAAAAATCGGCAACCCATTTTTGGGGTTGATTCTGCCGAATTCTACTTGGACTTTCCATGTAGTCTAACGTCAAAGTTGGAATTGTAATAATACCAAATCCAATTCAATATTGGATTTTCTTATAAGTCGTTATTTAACATTTTGCAAAGTTCAAATTCCATAACCAATGACTTCATATAGCCGGCATCTCTTATGGGATTTACAATCCAATTCCAAATTGAATATTTTATTAATACCTCCTATATATAGATATCAATTATGACGATCATATATATATATATATTTTTCAACCAAGAGAAATAATTTTCTTTTCTATTCCAAAATAGAAATTTCAATTCGTTCACAATATTAATTATATCCTCTGTGCTAGTAAAGAATATAATAATATTTTATTTGGACTAATAACTAAATCTATTTGACTAATTAAATTTCTTAATTTAATTATCAAATAATAAAGCAATTAATCCTTTAGCAAAGATCAGAACACTCGTTAGTATGCGACCCCATAGGTTCAATACTAAGCCGGTAGTAAATTGATCACATCAATATACTAATCAAGGGTGGCGTCTAGCAACACTCCTTAACGACCGGATAGTATGAAGTATATAATTTACTCTCATGAACCAGTAGAAGAATAATGTAGTAATTCCTTCTGTCCTTATAGCTCTGGATCACCCTAGGATATGGTTCAACTGTCAAATCCTAATAGGCGACCAACTATGTGTTCATGTCAAAAATAACCGACCACTAAATGACCTAAGAAACTCTTTTCTTCTTTCATTCAATTGCCCTGGCCAAGGTCTTAGTTTGGTCGTTTATAATTCATGACAACATGGAGCCTAAACTTATTACCAAGAGTTGACAGATTCCATCTTGATCAATCACTAATTCTACAAGTATTTAATCGTACCCAATATCCTTTCAACTATCGCCCTAGGGCCATAGGTGTCTGGTATCAAAGCACAATAAATAACTTGTCAATTACTATGACGATCTCAGGTCAAAGAAAATTCTTACATCACATTCTTCAAGAGAATATCCTATTGACAGTTTATGGTAATTCTAACCATTAGGAATTATCCAACGAATCTGTTCAATGACCATATCTCTATATGCATCATCTATCTATGTAATTTAGTTAATGAGATCGACTAATCTTTATCCCATAAAGATGATCACATAAATATTGATCTAACCGGATTACTAATGTCCAAATTAATAATCCTACGATCAAGAACAAATTTAGATTAAACTATAAGAAACTTTACTCTCATTATCATGATCTTCATCACAATGTCAAGTCTCAAAATTTAATCAAGGGCCTTATCAAATTAATCAAGCAATTAATAACAATGATAAAAGAATATCAAATGCCATATATATTTTATATCAAATGATGTTCACAAAAATATATTCAAATCATCAAATATGAAATTGGATGTAGGGCATATCTACTATATCCCTAACACATAGAACTTCAGTATAAAAGAAAATACAACAGAAAAATTAAATTGAGCATGAATATTACGTACCCTTTCAAATCCCATTCTTAGAACTAAAGAGGAGTGTCTATCTGAAATTATTGGGAATCAGAATGGTCTCAAAGATGTGAAGGTTGTCGCATCTCACTTCTTTTTGGTTCCTCAGCTCCAATTTATAACCAATGAGATTTGTTTTGCATTCTTAAAGGCAAACAGAGAATATTTTGAGGTCATTGTCGTGTAAAGATGTCATCTATCAATCAGTACTATATTAAAAAATACGAAGCACCTTAACAAAATATTTTCCCCTTTTTTATATTTTAGAATAACTTTTACAGTGGACAAAATTGAAATTTTAATTATTTTCCAAATATTTAAGATTTAAAATTACCTAATTTTTTTACTATTAAACTTTTCCTTATTGAACTATGTATCAGTTCCTAATACTAAGGAATTTAATATCTTTCGTTATCTGTATTGTCAAATAATTATTAGCCTAATGTTTAGGACTTTGATCCAAAAGGTCATATTAGTAATTTAGTTTAGAGTTCTTTCTATTCCCTTCCCGTTTTAGTGGATTATTTTTAGGTTTACGAGTGGCTTTTGCCTAAATTATAAAGGAAATTACCTTAAATCACCTTTTTCTGCAATTACGATAATGTTGAAACTTTTCTTCACACTCAAACCATTTGATTCCGATTGGGATATTACCACATAATGTCAACATTTAATTAATTTCTGCCACATTAATAGCTTCATAAAAAGGCTCATGTTTTAAACTCCAGCGAGTAAAGGTAATACATATGATATACAGTCCTTCGCTGGTAAATTAATTTTAAATTCGGCTAAATATTTGTAAAATTTTCAAATTATACGGCCATTAAATTTTGTAATATTTTAACAGTCTATTTTACATTATGTACTCCCACATATTTCATGATTAGTCGCCCGAGAGTTGTCACATTATTAGTACTTGGAGATAGCACCATGGTAAATTTTTAATTCTGGATTGTTAAATCATGTCATTTTTATATACTTTACTTTTTTTTCTTGATAGTATTTCAGATAAAATTTTATACTTTATTTCTTAGGTATGGATGACTTTGTTAATTTGAAGATTATAGAGCGATATTTATTTTCAACCACTTGTTGTAAAGAATAATATGATAAATATAATTAGAGTTCCAATTCGAGGAACGTAACTCCGGGTCAAGGAATGAAAACATTCGGTGCCATACTTCGAGAAGGTCTACATGAGATCATCGACTGAATGATTTAGGTCTCCCCTTGCTTACGATTGGAATGACTATAGGTCTCCCCTACGAATTTATCCGACTAAGTATTAACACTGTGTATGTTTATATTTTACATTGAATATAGTCCACTAAAGTTGTGATGTTTGTCCCTCGTTTGTTTTTTGTTTAGGGATTTTTTTCCCGAGAATTCCTATCCATAATTATCGGATGTCTTTAATTATATTTTATGTCTTCATAATAAATTTACTCTTGTAAGTATCAACAAGTTTATAAATTTTATTCAATCTATCTACACTACTAAAAAGAAAGTCCAAAACGCGATGTTGATAGACCTTCTTTTAAAAGAAAATTATTCTTCCTTTATTGAATTAGCTTAATTATTAATAAAATAGTAAACAGTTCAACAAAAAATATTTGATAAACAATAAAAAATATTAAATTTCCACTCAAATAATATGTTTCTCTCCATTGGATTTTTTGCACAATATTTAAAAATTATACTCAACAACTAAAGAAGAACAAAAAAATTAATCTCTCTCTCTATATATACATATATATATATAGCAGAAATAAGGTTATTAGATACCTCAGGAAAGCCCGGCCAGAATCACACGTGTAAGTTTCTCTGCATGTGGCTCGATCATGATAACTTCTTCAGATTTGCATGAACTAGCGTATATATAAAGGTGGGAATAATCAAGCTGATGTGGCATGTCGTATATGCAAGGATTCTCATTTATCTTGATTCTCCTTTTTTTGCTTTTTTGTTTTTAAAAAAAAAATTCTTACCATTTTTATTACTAATTTATTACAATTAAGACAATCAATACTAATTCTACCGTAATTATTCAATGTACGTTACTATTTCTATTCATATTACATAATGTAAGTTACAAACTATTGTCGCGATCCAAATCCCGCACTGGTCGTGATGGCGCCTCTCGTGAAGACGAGGCCAGCCAACTAACCCAACTCGTCTTTTCAAAAATAATTAAATATTAATAAATAATTTTAAAATAATTTAATGATATAACCAACGGAAGCCTCCTCACAATATACTCGAGGCATGAAACCCTACTCACAATACACTCGAGGCCTGAAAGCCTCCTCACAATACACTCGAGGCCTGAAAGCCTCACTCAGTCCAGAACATCATAAGCCCCTCGGGCATCAATAAAATAATAGTTCTCAGCCCAAACAATAGTGAAATATCATTAAAGTCTAAAAAATTTAATTAAAGCGGCTGAGTTTGCGAAACAGTATAAGCATTAGGACTAAGTTCAAATAATGTCTCAAAATAGTGAGGAAATAGTGATAACAAATCCCGAAAGATTCAAATAATCGGCATTAAGCCCAAAACATGGCAATAAGCCCAAATCATGATAATAAACAAAATAGTTCAGTAAAATATCAAACGAGACAGACCAAGTCACAATCCCCAACGGTGCTCTATCCCACGCTCGCTATCCGGCATGCAAGTCACCTCAATATAGCACTACGATGTGCAATCTGGGACTTCAAACCCTGTGGATATCATTTATAATCATTACTCACCTCCAACCGGCGAAATCTCTAGCTCACGACGCCTTTGCCCCTCTATTCTTCCTCCACGCGCGTCGAATCTATCCAAAACCACAATGAATACGTTACAAGAGGCTAAGGGAACATAACCCAATCGAAAAGATTAAAAAATATCGAAATGCAAGAAATTTGCAAAACCCAATCCCTAGGCCCACTTCTTGAAAAAAATCAAAAAATTAACATCACTGGATTCCTTATCTCCCTACGAGTCTATACATACCAAAAACTCCAAAATCCGAGCCCAAATGACCCATCAAATCCCACTTTGAAATACCAAATTTTCAAGCCCTAGCTTTACCTTCTTTTGATGAAATTCCACAAATTTCTATGTTTATTTAACCATTAAATCATGTATTTAGGTCATAGAACTCACCTCCAATCACACCTAGTCGAAACCCCCTCCAATTTCTACCCAAAAGCTCTAAAGGTCGATCAAAAATGGTGGAAATAACCCTTAGCTCGCGGAACAAAATGAGCTTTTAAAACCCTTCTCTGAATAGTCATTTTTGCATCTGTGGTTGCCTTACCTCATTTGCGACTACCGCTTCAGCAGTTCTACCTCCGCTTCTGCAGATCTTCATTAGGCTCAGAACCACTATTACGGTCAAGTCCTGCTTCTGCGAACCCCGCTTAGGCGATTACATCCGCTCCTACGGAACTTCTCTAAAGCGTGTGGACCGTTTCAGCGGTCAATGTCCGCACCTGCGAACACTGCACCTATGAAATTAATCAGCTTCTGCAAAAATTCTCCAATTGGCCAACTTTCGCACCTGCGACCCATACTTCGCATCTGCCGAACCGCATCTGCGGCCCTTTTTCTGCAGATTCATAAATACTAGATATCATCTTCAGAAATCTCACAAGTCCAAATTCATCCCGATGGCCATCCGAAATCGCCCAGAGGCCCCCGGGACCTCAACCAAAAGTGCCAACACATCCTAAAACATTATTCAAACTTTCTCCATTCATCAAAACACCAAAAAAACACCAAAACTATCAAATTACATCAGATTCAAGCCTAAGTTATTCTAAAACTTTCGAATTACGCATTTGATCAAAAACCCGACCAAAACACCTCCGAATGACCTGAAATTTTGCACACACATCCAAAATCACCTAACGAAGCTACATCAACTCTCGGAATTTCATTCCGACCCTCAGATCAAAATCTACCTTTCAACCGGAATTCACCAAAATACTAACTTCGCCAATTCATGCCTAACTCAACACCGGAACTCCAAAATCAATTCCGATCACACTCCTAAGTCACAAATCATCCCCCGACGCTAACCGAATCATAAAAACTTCGATCTGAGCTCATATGTAAATAAGTCAACTCTCGGTCAAAACTTTCAAATTCAAAGCTTTCAACCGAACTGTTTCTTTCAAATTCATTCTAAATTTTCCTGAAAACCAAAACCAACGATCTATATCAGTCACAATGAATAACACGGGACAAGTCATACCCGAGAACTGGCGATCAAAGCGTAAAACTCAAAACGACCGATTGGGTCGTTACATCCTCCCCCACTTAAACACATGTTCGTCCTCGAACGTACCCAAAGTTGTCCTAGAAGCCCACCAATAACCGAATAACCTTACCAAGCATATACCTGGGGTGATCCCACGTTACCCTATCTCGCATAGGTCTGATAACACAACACAGCTAAAATTTCACAACCCATCTAGTCCATAAACCATAGAACTACATTTCACTTTCCGAAATCATACACAAGATCAGAACCTCACATATATATTCAGAATAAGTCCAAACCAGCTGTAATAACCCATAGCTGCAACCTCAGCTGCAATCATATGATATACCACATAACTTAAACACTCGAAACGATAACTTCTATTTAGAGCAGCTGCACACAACACTTGAATACTGGTAGAAAACCTCTTACAACCTAAGGTCTTATTCCAACACTTCCATATACTGTTAATGATAAATGAAACATATAATAAACCGTAACCATCTCTCAGGTCAGCCATTCATGAAGTCACTTCCCTTTTGGCTAATACCACAGTAGATTTTCTAGACGAACCTCGATAATATCCTTCCAACAAGCTGAAATTAGATCCGACCGTATTCATTAATGACCCCCAATGATCACCTCGAATCTAACACAACAATATGGTGACATAACACATCAATACAGGCCTAAAGCACAACTTAACATACTCAAATCATAAAAATGACCCAAACGAAAGAGTTGTACCTTAATCTCCTCAATACCATCACAACACAATGTTGAGACCCAGCCTCACACAATAGAAATAGGACACATGAATCTACCCCGAAAGGTCATATCTCCACGTAGCGTCGCTACAATGCCTGATCCCATCCAAACACTATTACACATGAAGTACCTCAAGTCACTATGCTTAAAATAGACAGCCACGCACAATTTGATGTCTGAAACCCAAGCAAATTATTACACCCACGGTAAAACAAATTAACATATGCCATGTAAAACTGGTAGAACATAACCGATACGTCAATCACCGGGCAACTCCCAATTACTTTTCCAGCTCGACTCCTAGTATGAAACCCCAATGGAACCGCACCATATGTTCCAATAACCAACAAATCATAACATCTCGCAACACATAAAGGTAATTCATAGATCTCCCCCGATCATTAATAAGCTCAACAACGGTCGAATCAATACCTCCCTCAACAATGTCATTCGGAGCCAACCAAGCCGACTCAAGATAGAACACTCATCATAAGAGCCCAAATAAGGAAGACAAATCTTTCCCAACCGCCCGTTGGGTCTTCAAAATATAAAAATCCCAATAGGACATAATCCGTCGAACATTGTCACTCAATCCGTGGTATTTCCGACATAGCCAACAATGCCATCTTACCACAATAGTCCAGAATAACACAATACAAAAACACCCAATCTACACCCCAACATCATATCCGCAATCTAACATACCAAGCAAAAAAAAGATTCCCTCGGGCCTCCAAATCTCGGCAGTCACTAAACAGTGCTGATACACACGATCTACGATCACAACATATCCTGAACATGATAATTTTTGGTCTCCAAGTCCATGTAGCATACATATCACCATACCTGACCCTAACTTCTGCCATTCGAAGATATATCACACCTCAGGTACCCAGTCATTCCACAAAAGATATTCTAAAATTTCCCTGTGCCACCAAGCAACCCGAATATCACCAGTCGACCCAACAAGAACTCTCTCCCAATTCCATTTGCACAAACTAAACTGCCAGGACTGAATCCTTCTAACTAGAACAAGCTAAGCAAGCCATCAAACTCTATGAGCATTGCTGCAAAATACCTGCAGGAACCTATTACCTCGAACAAATATAAAGAATTGATCATATCCTTATCATACCGATTCGCTCTACTATCAACACATTCTATCTATCTAAATTTCCTTCTGATTCATTTTCAACTTCTCCCTCTTGCTGTAGTACCACAATCTCTCAATCCCAGGCTCACTACACGAGACCCAAGCACCAGACCACGCTATCTAAGAACCATAAGCCGCTGAATACTCTCTTAAATATTCCCAAAACATCACGCTCCCGAATACTTTGATCTGAAGAACTTCCTGCGAATCCGAATCTGTTACCTTTACTTTCCCGATATTGATACATAAAACCCCATAATTAACATAGAATCGCCACAAATCAGAATCTCTCCCAGTGAAAACACAGTTTCTAACCACGCATGTAACTTCAAAATACCAGATTGTTTCCTGCAGAATCTTGGACACATTAGAACCATTCTTGAAAGTCATTCACTCTTATTCAAACTACAAGTTGCCTGACCTAACGAACAGAACCACCCGTGCCTTATTGGCACTCCGATACCGCAAGATGAAATCCTCATCCTAATACACCCAACAACTTACTGCTCTATGCACTGAGCATTCTCTACCAAAAACAACTTAAGACATCCAGTGATTTCATTACCTTGTGAAGCATAACATAACCTGTGTCGACATCCTCGGTCTCAATTCCCACAAGCCATAACTGATTCGCCCGCAGGACTCAAACTGGAACCAGGATAGCACCTAACCGTGCAATCAACATACTCACAGCAGACTCCCCCACTTGGCTCGAAGCCATAGATAAAAATACCATCAATAACTCATAACACTTTTACTCTATTGATGCCACAATAACATAGTGAGATTAAACTCAAATCATTTATAAGTTGTGAAAACACAGATCATCCCGCACTATAACTCTTATGCAATTCTCGCATTCATTCCTACAACAGCTAAGCCCACTCTCATAAGCGACCCGGAATTAAAAATTTCAACAATACTTTTTGCTTGCACATGAGATCTCCTGATATACACATAAGGATCACACCAATTCAGGACACTTCGCAGGAGATAGCCCACCTGCTTCGCTTCAATATAACATTTATGTATACCTTCCACGTCCATACACATTACACAGCCACTTAGTATTCCTGAGTCTAAACTCATACCGCAACATAAAATTTACTTTACTCTAGACTAGAAACATGAAAAGATTCTTCACGCGCCCATAACTCAGAGTTACACATCCAATCACAATGGAAATCATACAATTAATAGTTCACCTATCATCCAGCAGACCTTCCTCGTCACGTCCAAGTCACATAGATACATCTCGCGGTATAAATACGCTCTTTACATAGCTACCCAACTGTCACTTCTACTAATAAGGACAATACCGAACATTTAAGTTCAAAACACTTATTCACATAATCAACACATTTGTGCTCAAGCCATAGGCAAAGATCCGGCCTCAAGTCCTCCAGACTGGCCCAACATCAAACTCACAGAGATCATATCTAACCCCTTGATCTGGGAATCACAAGCCATAAAGGCATATCTGATACTGAGTGCTCATGCACGCTTACGAACGCGTGGAAGGAAATTTCAAGAGTTACATTTCAAGCTGAATCAAGGATGCACGATAAGAATTCCAAGAATGTGAAGTTTTCCTAAAGGTTCTACAGCCTCTCGAGGATAAATACAGACGTCTTTGTACAGATCCGCGAGACTCTACTAAACTTGCTCATGACTCATGAGACCTGGTAACCTAGGCTGTGATACCAACTTGTCACGATCCAAACCCTGCACTGGTCGTGATGGCACCTCTCATGAAGATGAGGCCACCCAACTAACCCAACTCATCTTTTCAAAAATAATTAAATATTAATAAACAGTTTAAAATGATTAAATGATATAACCAACAGAAGCACAAGCCGACACAGCCCTAATTGGGGTGTCACAAGTCACAAGCACCTATAAGAATGTAATTACATTTACAAGTCTAGAAATACACTAAACAAGAATAATGAATAACATAGAAAGATACGGTGCTACAAATGCTGGCAGTCACCTCGCTAAACCACTATAGCTCTGCCCCCAAACCGCCAATACCCGCTACGGGGTAAATAAATACCTGCAACTGCACACGAGGTGCAGGGAGTAAAGTGAGTACTCCAACTCAGTGAGTAATAAAGGTAAATAACAACTGAGCAATAAGAAATCACGTAAAGCAAACCATCATACTATATGGAAGCACGGTACAATCCTTTGAGAAAATAATGAAGCTGTGAAATCTTAAGAAATATTTTGACTCAGTTTAAGTCTCTTTATAAAATTATCTTTCCAACGGTTAATGATTTCAAAATAGTTAGTGCCGATAAGCATAGAAAATTTGCCCCTCGGGCATAATATTACAGTGTAACAGGTAAATAGGCAAGTAAACATGCAAGATGAGCACATAAAATTTTTCCCCTCGGGCAATATCTCAAACGGTACCAGCCCCTCGAGCTCACTCTCAAAACACTCTCAGCCCCTCGGGCTCTCTCTCTCTCTCAGATCACTCTCAGAACATTATTATATTGTAACTGCTGAAGCGTACAGCCCGATCAACATCTCGCTGCGGCTTGCAGCCCGATCCATATATCATCGACGGCGCTCACTGGGGGTGTGTAAACTTCGGAGGGGCCGCTTACGGCCCAACCACAATATCAAACCACCTCGTGACATATAAAATAAGGCCCGAAAGCCTTTGCACATCACACTCGAGACCTGAAAGCCTCCTCACATAACACTCGAGGCCTGAAAGCCTCCTCACAATACACTTGAGGCCTGAAATCCTCCTCACAATACACTCGATGCCCGAAAGCCTCCTCACATTATACTCAAGGCCTGAAACCCTCCTCACAATACACTCGAGGCCTGAAAGCCTCCTCACAATACACTCGAGGCATGAAAGCCTCACTCAGTCCAGAACATCATAAGCCCCTTGGGCATCAATAAAATAATAGTTCTCAACCCAAAAAATAGTGACATATCATTAAAGTCTCAAAAATTCAATTAAAGCGGCTGAGTTTGCAAAACAGTATAAGAATTAGGACTGAGTTCAAATAATGTTTCAAAATAGTGAGGAAATAGTGATAACAAATCCCCGAAGGATTCAAATAATCGGCATTAAGCACAAAACATTGCAATAACCCCAAATCATGATGATAAACAAAACAGTTCAGTCAAATATGCGATAAAATATCAAATAGGACGGACCAAGTCACAATCCCCAACGGTGCGCTACCCTACGATCAATATCCGGCATGAAAGTCACCTCAATATATCACTACGATGTGCAATCGGGGGTTTCAAACCCTTGGGATATCATTTACAATCATTACTCACCTCGAATCGGCGAAATTTCTAGCTCACGATTCCTTTGTCCCTCAATTCGTCTTCCACCCGCATCGAATATATCCAAAATCACAATGAATACATTACAAGAGGCTAAGGGAACATAACCTAATCAAAAAGACTAAAAAACTATCAAAATTCATGAAATTTGCAAAATGCGAGCCCCGAGCCCACTTCTCGAAAAAATATTAGAAAATTAACATCACTGGATTCCTTATCTCGCCACGAGTCTATACATACAAAAAAACTCCCAAATCCGAGCCCAATGACCCATTAAATACAACTTTGAAATACCAAATTTTGCAAGCCCTATCTTTACCTTCTTTTGATGAATTTCCACAAATTTCTATGTTAATTCTACATTAAATCATGTATTTAGGTCATAGAACTCACCTCCAATCACACGTAGTCGAAACCCCCTTCAATTTCTGCCCAAAAGCTCTGAAGGTCAATCAAAAATGGTGGAAATAACCCTTAGCTCGCGGAACAAAATGAGCTTTTAAAACCCTTCTCTGAATAGGCATTTTCACATCTGCGGTTGCCTTACCGTATTTGAGACTACCGCTTCTGCTGTTCTACCTCCGCTTCTACGGATCTTCATTAGGCCCAATACTGCTTTTGCAGTCAAGTTGGCTTCTGCGGATCCCTCTTATGCGGTCAACATCCGCTCCTGCGGAACTCCTCGAAAGCGTGCGGACCGTTTCTACGGTCAATGTCCGCACCTGCAAACACCGCACTGCGGAATTAATCCGCTTCTGCGGAAATTTTCCAATTGGCCAACTTTCACACCTGCGACCCATACTTCACATCTGCGGAACCACATCTGCGTCCCTTTTCCGCAAATGCGGAAATACCAGCTATCAGCAATCTTTAAAAATCTCACAAGTCCAAATTCATCACGATTGCCATCCGAAATCACCTCGAGGCCCCCGGGACCTCAACCAAAGGTGCCAAACCATCCTAAAACATCATTCAAACTTGCTCCAATCATCAAAACACCACAAACAACACCAAAACTGTCAAATTACATCGGATTCAAGCCTAAGTTCTTTTAAATTCGAATTACGCGTTTGATCAAAAAACCAACCAAAACACTTCTGAATGACCTACAATTTTGTACACATATCCAAAATCACCTAATGAAGCTGCATCAACTCTCGGAATTCCATTCTAACCCTCGGATCAAAATCTCACCTATCAACCGGAATTTGCCAAAATACTAACTTTGCCAATTCAAGCCTAATTCCACACCGGACCTCCAAAATCAATTCCGATCACACTCCTAAGTCACAAATCATCCTCCAAAGCTAACCAGATCCTAAAAACTCTTATCCGAGCTCAATGCAAATAAGTAACTCTCGGTCAAACTTTTCAAATACGAATCTTTCAACCGAACAATTTCTTTCAAATTCATTCCAAATTTTCTTGAAAACCAAAACCAATGATCTATATAAGTCACAATGCATAACACGGGGAAATTCATGCCCGAGAACTGGAGATCAAAGTGCAAAATTCAAAATGACCGGTCGGGTCGTTACAATTGTAATGGTCACTATAAATACTAAATCACATCTTCTCCAATACTTACCTTTTTTTTTCTCTGATGACCCGGACCGTTGTCACATAAGTTACCACCCCGTTTATCCCATCTTATATTTCTCTATGCTTTATTATCGGCATTTGAGGCGATCGAGTTGAATTGGATTAGTTTTAGATGGAAATGAGACACTTAATCTCTTTAAGGAAGGCTTATTTTGGAAAAGTCAACTAGATGTTGACCTATGAGTTAGAGAGCTTGGATGTGATTTCTGGTGATTTGGTTAGCTTCAAGGGATGATTTGTGACTTAGGAGTGTGATCGGAATTGATTTTGGAGGTTCGGTGTAGAATTAGGCTTGAATTGGCGAAGTTAGTATTTTGGCGAATTTCGGTTGGCAGGTGAGATTTTGATCTGGGGGTCGGAGTGGAATTCTAAGAGTTACTGTAGCTTCGTTAGGTGATTTTGGATGTGTGTGCAAAATTTCAGATCAGTCGGAGGTGTTTTGGTTAGGTTTTTTATCAAATGCGTACTTCGAAAGTTTTTAAGAAACTTAGGCTTGAATCCGATGCAATTTGATGGTTTTGGTGTTGTTTGTGGTGTTTTGATGATTGGAACAAGCTTTAATGATATTTTAGGATGGTTTGACACTTTTGGTTGAGGTCCCGGGTGTGAGCACGTGATTTTTGCCCTACATATAAGTTATTCCTATAAAATTCAAACAAAAGATTTTTTCTTATATTTTTACAATTTTTGTGAATTTTGTGCCTGTTATTTGTGCATATTAAGTCATAACTAAAATACAAAAAACATGCATTTGCATTTAGGAATTTAATTTAATATTTTTAGTATTTAGTAGGTATTAATTCATTTTAGAATAATTTAAAGAAAATTACAAAATATTAGTTTTAGGCAATTTTAATTGATAATTGTTGCAAATTTAATGGATAATTGATTTTTGAATAATTTTAGAAGTAATAATTTAAATAGGTTTTGTTTTAATTTTTACAAAAATCAAAAAAATATAAAGTACAAAATACAAAATTAAAAATAAACAATAGCAATTTAAATAAAAATTGAGAAGAAACAATTTAAGGAAGAAATTAAAAAGGTTTGTCTTAAGAAGCATTCAAAATTGTGCCAAAATTAATAGCCCAAACACAAATACCCCTCCAGCCCAGACCCACTCTCCTCTACCCGGTTTGTTTGCCCCATATTCAAAACGACGTCGTTTTGATATCGTTAGATCATAGCCCTTTAATTCCCCTAATCCAACGGCTGTCATTTATTTGATGAAAATGATAAAGGCAAAAATAATCTAACCCTAAAACACATACTCTAATCCTCGTACAGCCTTCCCCTCTTTTATTTGTAACGCCAGTCGTCGCCATAGACCACCACCCCGCCGCCCGCCAGAATTCGCTCACGGCAGCGGTGGGCTCCCGTTTCCGACCAAACCAACACCAAAACGTTCCCCGTTTCCTCCTCTATTCAAAACATCAACCACCCTTCCTCGAATCCCACTACAACTCAATAGACTTCAAAGTTATCATGCCTAGTGATGGAGCAATAGACTTCAAAGGGCAAGGCCGTTGGTTTAAATCAGAAAAGAGTAACATCAACATTGAAGTTGGTAACAATTAAAATGCTTTGGGGTTTATACAAGACAAAGGTTGGCAAGTGTCAATTCAGGAGCAATATAACCAAATAGAAGTATGGGGTTCGAACAGAAAGGAGGTATATTCTGATGAAGGAAGGGGTCAGTCAAGGAATGACTAAGGTCTCTAAATGAAATCAGTTATCATAAAAAGTGAAAAGAGCAAAGTCGGGGACCGAGGTTAGGTCAAGAAAGAACAATATACACCTTAAGGGGATGGCAATTGACATGCTTTGAAGATTTATTTGGAATACAAGGGTTTAGTACATATCAATTCATGAACAATGCAACAAAGATGGAAGGGGTGGTGAATGGATCGAAGGTATTTTTTATGTCAAGGGTAACAAAGAAAGAGGTTAACCAATAAACAAACAAAGTCCTCGATTGAGAGTTATCTATCATGGAAAGTGAAGGAACAATAAACTTCAAGATCGGAACTAGTGGTACCCGTCAAGAAAGAGTAACATACACTTTGAGTGAGATGGCAATTATCGTGCTTTGAGATTCATGAAAACAAGGAATTGGTAAATGTCAAGACGTAAGGGATGCGGGTTTGAACAGAGAAGAACTATTTTCTGTGACAAGGATGGCGGGGGGAAATGGACAGTCAGTAGACAGGCAAGGAATTCAAGTGGAAATCAGTTATCATGAGAAGTGAAAGAGCAATCATCATCCAAATTCAAGGCCACAAACCAACCACCACATTTAAAAATGACAAGATTTTCTTTGATTGAAACAGGGGCAGAGGTTTTGGAGAAATCCTTCGTAAAGAAATACAGGGCCCGAACAGGTATAACTGGAAAATGGAACTTAGTTTAAATATCAAAACAATCATGAGAAACATAACTTGGTATAAAAGGAATATGAGTTCGCTCTAAAGCTTACTTAAGAGTTTCAGGACCCTCCTGATAATTGGGTGTAGTTTTAAAATCAGTCTAAATAACAAGATATAGTGAAAGTTGTAATAAGAGTTTTCAGGACCTCCTGGATAATGGGATGTAGTTTTAAGGTCAGATATAGTGAAAGTTGTACCTTTAGTAGATATAATGTAGGTTAAGATTACCCTTAATTGGAAGTTGTCAGGACCCTTCTAGATAATGGGAAGTAGTTTAAAACTTTTTGATAACAAATGTAGTTGGAGTAATACCTTTAGAAGAGATAATTTAAGAGTTGTCAGGACCCTCCTGGATAATGGGACGTAGTTTAAGGTCTGTTTAGATAACAAGATATAATAGAAGTCGTAATAGAAGTTATCAGGACCCTCCTGGATAATGGGACGTAGCTTTAAAAAATAAGATATAGTGGAAGTTATAATAGAAGTTGTCAGGACCCTCCTGGATAATGGGACGTAGTTTTAAGAACAAAATATAGTGGAAATTGTAATAGAAGTTGTCAGGAGCCTCCTAGATAATGTGACGTAGTTTTAAGAACAAGATATAGTAGAAGTCGTAATAGAAATTGTCAGGACCCTCCTGGATAATGGGGAGTAGTTTAAAACTTTTTAGTGGATGTAATTCCCTTAAAAGAAATAATTTAGGAATTGTCAGGACCCCCTGGATAATTGGACTTAGATTTCAAATTCTTATAATAATTGGTAAAATAATTCAGTTTAACACTCATCCCTGTGCCTAGCCACCAAACTAGGGCAGAAAAATCTTCTTTGTCCTTCTATTTTGTTGAAATCAGGAGCCCACCTAGAAAACAAGGAAATACATTTCAAGAATTAGCAATTAGGCGCCCACCTGTAGAACAAGGGAATACACTTCAAGTTTTAACAATCAGGCACCTACCCGGAAAACAAGGGAATACATTTCAAAGTTGAAGCAATCAGGCACCCACCTGGAGAACAAGGGAAGAATAATACAAGTCTTATCTCTCAAGTTTAATATTCGGTAACATAACACGCCCAGTTATCAAACTGGGGCAGAAATTTTTCTTCGTTTTGTATGGTTGTTGCAAGCAAGAGCCCACCTGGAAAACAAGGGAATATTTTTTAAATTTGCAAGCAGGAGCCCACCTAAAAAATAAGGGAATATTTTTCAAAGTTGCAAGCAGGAGCCCATCTGAAAAACAAGGGAATATCTTTTCAAATACAACAAACAGGAGCCCACCTGAAAAAAAACAAGGGAATATTTTTTCAAATACAACAAACAGGAGCCCACCTGAAAAAAAGTAATATTTTTTCAAATACAACAAGCAGGAGCCCATCTGAAAAATAAGGGAATATCTTTTCAAATACAGCAAGCAAGAGCCCACCTGAAAAATAAAAGAATATCTTTTCAAATATAGAAAATAGGAGCCCACTTGGAGAACAAGGGAATACATTTTCAAGCACCGCAAGCAGGAGCCCACCTGGAAAATAAGGGAATATATTTTCAAGCATCGCAAACAAGAACCCGCCTAGAGAACAAGGGAATATCTTTTTCAAGCAGTCGCAAGCAGGAGTCCACCTGGAAAATGGACACATATTTCAAATTGAAGTAGTCGAACATCATCAAGGAAACAACAAGATTGTCATTGGAAGAATACAAGATACGAGTTTAAGGTAACACAAGAGCAAGTTGAAGACACAGATAGGATCTTTTGTAATTCCTAGATCATAGCTTAGGCTAGCTTCTTTACCATGGTGTAATAAGGAGGTCAGCCAGCAGTAACAGCAGCAACAGCAGTGAGATCACAGCTCCTGGTAATCCCAGCTACCAGACACTCTTGAACTACACTGACCTGATTCATGTTTAGCCCAGGATATATAGGCAACCTCTGAAGCAGGATGCGGTCAAAACTTTTCAAAATGCTTCATAACAGAATACTCGAATGGGCAAAAATTGCTCGTATTTTCTCACTTATCTTTGCACGAAAACTCTTCGTGTTTCCGAGCAAAGAGGGGCAGCTGTGAGTACGTGATTTTTTCCCTACATATAAGTGTGACGACCCAACCCGTTGTCACGTGAGTCACCGCCCCGTTTCCCTCTTATTGTGTTGCTTCATGTTTTATATCAGTATTAGAGTTGATCAGGTGTAATTGAATTGGTTTTGGTTGAAAATAAGGCACATAGCCTCTTAGAAGGAAGCTTATTTTGGAAAAGTCAACCGGAAGTTGACTTGTGATTTAGAGGGCTCAGATGTGAATTTTGATAATTCAGTTAGCTTTGAGGGGTGATTTGTGACTTAGGAGTGCAGTCGTAATTGAATTTGATGGTCCGGTGTATAAATAAGCTTAAATTGGCGAAGTTGGAATTTTGGCGGATTCCGGTTGATAAGTGAGATTTTGATCTGAGGGTCGGAATGGAATTCCGAGAGTTGCAGTAGCTTTGTTAGGTGATTTTGGATATGTCTGCATATTTTCAAGTCATTCGGACGTCGTTTGATTGGGTTTTTGATCGAATGTGAGATTTGGAAGTTTTGAAGAAAACTAGGCTTGAATCCGATGTGTTTTAATAGTTTTAGCGTTGTTTGATGTATTTTGAGGATTGGAACAAGTTCGTATGATGTTATGGGATATGTTGACATGTTTGGTTGGGGTCTCGAGGGCCTCGGGTGAGTTTCGGATGGTCAATCGGACCAAATGCTTTAAAAGATAGCAGAAATTTCAGGTTCAGAGTTGCAGGAAATTTTGCCTCTGCGATCGCATAAGTGTCACTGGGATCGCATAAGAGGGGTTTGTGGGGCTGGCCTGTTGTGCATTGCGTTCGCACAGTTGTTGATGTGATCGCATTGTGTGCTTGGTCAGCGAATTGCGATCATATGGGAATTTATGCGTTCGCATAGAATTAGTTAGAGCTGAGGTTTATTTGTGCATTGCGATCGCAGAGGGTCTTTTGCGATCGCATAGAAGAAAAATTTAGAGCTAGGCAGAATGTTTTAAAAGCTCATTTCCGCGATTTTGGGTCATTTTTCCTCCATGGTTGGCCATTTTGAGAGCTTCTTGGTGGAGATTGTGAACACCTAATTTTTGACCACACCCAAATTCTATACTATTTTAGTGTAAATATGTGTTTTATGTCTAATTTTGATATTTCAAACCTTTATCTCACTTTTGGTGGATCTTATAAAAACTACAAAATATTCACAGATTTAGAGTACAAATTTTATTTCTATTTGTAAAGAGAAATAGAAAATTTACAAAAAATATTTGGTTTCTTTTAATTAGAATTTTTAATATGTAAGTTATGGTATTTTTTTT
>MU774520.1:50543-60862 GCA_026770625.1 Nicotiana glauca
TACGTAGGCAACCCACATAAGGTTCGGCCTCATTTTTTCCAAATAATAAAATAAAAGGTGTTTCAGGGGTTTGGTCAAAACAATAAAGCCGACCCAGCTTCGTTTTGTCTTTAAGTTGTTTCTTACCAGAATAGCCTTAGATTACATTTCAATTATCGAAATGTTATTTTCGGGAGAAACAAGAAAGTCCGTTTAGAAGGTGTCTTTTCTTAAAAAGAAACAATATACTTACCCCAGCCTCAAAATTCATTTGGAATTATGAAGGGGCCACGTTTGCAGAAACGACCATTGTTGCTAACACAACAATAAAGGGGTCCTTATCCGTTGATTTTAGAAAACTGATTTTTTTCAAAAAGAATCTACAAGAGTCAACCCTAAACTTAAATCTCTACAGGTACAAATGAATACCGTTCAGGAATCATCGCAAACTGTCATAGAAAGGGCTCGGGTACAGCTTCGCATGTGGTGGCGTGATTTGGATGAAGATGGTCAAGTTTGGGTGAAAAAGCAATTGGGTCCTTTGATAGACATCATGCACGTCCAGCCGCGAGAGGATTTGATTTAGGCCTTGGTAACCTTTTGGGATCCCGTTCACAATGTGTTCCGTTTTTCGGATTTTGAGCTAACTCCCACTCTAGAAGAAATTGCTGGGTACATTGACTTTGGCCAAGAGTTAAGAAAGCAGCACCTCATATTTCCCAGAGCTCCCTCAGTACACAAATTCTTCGATCTTTTGAATATTAGCAAGCAAATGAGCAACAACCGTGCAGGCAAAGGGAGTTGTGCGTTCTATTTCTTGTACTTCAGATTTGGACACTCAGCCGGATTTGAAACACATGAGAAGGGTTTGAGTAACAAACAGAACAAAAGCATATGGGAGATTCACCGACGATTTGCTTTCATTGTGGCATTTCTGGGAATCATGGTGTTTCCGAATTCTGAAGGTACAATAGATATTCGTATGGCCAGGATCGCGCAGGTTCTCATCGACAAAAAAGATCACACTCTTGTCCCATTAGTGCTGGCGGACATTTACCGGGCATTAACTTTATGCAAATCTGGGGGTCAGCTTTTCGAAGGCTGCAGCATTCTCCTTCAGATGTGGATGATCGAACACCTTCGCCGTCATCCTAAGTTCCTGAGATATGCTTCAGATGGGAACAATTTCATCAAGAAATATGAGGAAAGGGTTGAAGATTACAAATCACCAGAGGGGTTTGAAGCATGGGTTTCCCATTTGAGAAAATTGAGAGCAGATCAAATTGAATGGACCATAGGGTGGCTCCCAATAACAGAAATCATCTACATGACTGCTTCAAAAGGCTACTTAATGTTGATGGGAGCAAGAAGTATACAACCATATGCACCACAAAGAGTTCTGAGACAACTTGGAAGATATCAGGTGATACCTGAGGAGGCAGACCTAAGCACTCAAGTCATTGAACTGCATCCGGAGGCAACGATACCCGAGGCTTTAGTGCAAAGAGATTGGCATTGTTGTCGGTATCTAAAAAGTAACACCCTGGTACCAGACCCGACTAAAGGCGAAGTTGATCCCAATTATGCCGCTTGGTTTGAAAGGAGCTTTCATATGTACAATGAACCGGAGATCGAGCCCGAACCTATGAGGTCTGCCAAAAGGCCCCACGTTCAAGCTTTTGATGACAAAATTCAAGAAAGGTTAGCTTGGGGGGGAAAGGAAAAAGAATATCGGGCCACCATCCACAATCTGAGAGAAGAGTTAAGAAATGTCACCTTCAACAATGATTTGCAGGCACAAGAGGCCGAGGGTGAGAGAAGAAGATTGGTTCAAGAAAATGAGGCTCTCAGGGCCCAGGTTCGACAACTGAAAATAGAAGCTAAGAATCCGGGCCGAAGCAGGAAAGATGAAAGGCTCATTTATAACCTTACTCAAAAGGTGCGTGACTATGAAGATGGCCTCCAGAAAGCTGAGTCTGAACTGGCGAAGGCACAAAAGAGATTGACTAAAAGTGTCGAAGGGCGTGCAACTTTCATTCAACAGATGAAAGAAAGATATGAAAGAGGGGCCGCAGGTTGGGAAACGACAATTGGCAACCTCGAAGGTAAAATAGCTAAACAAGCTGAGAAATTCAAAACCGAGAGGGAACATTGTTACGCCATGATGGACCGATTGGAAGAAGATCTGCATCACTTGCAAGAGCAAAATCACACTGCCACCCTGGTCTTAGAGGCTAGATCCCAACAAATCGATCGCCTGCTGCGAGAAAAGGGCATTATAAGAGATAGGGTCAAAAGGATTGCTAACTACATCACAATGAAATGCAGAGCGTGTGAAGACATGACAAGATCCATGTTTTTCTCCACGGTAATGATCTTCGTCCGGCAGATAATGGAAGAACTCTATTGGCTCCAAGATGACATAGCAAGTAGGCCCGCTGCAAGGCCTGGAGGTGTTCCAAGGGCAGGGTTGGACGCATTGATGTTTTCATGATTATATTTCCTTTTCGAGTTTGTATTTTCATTTATTAGAATGTATGTTTCGAGTCTGTTTTTTTAAAATTTCCTAGAAAAGGCATGTCCCGAGCCTTAGAGTTTTAGAAAAATATGTTTTTAGGTTTTTTTGTCATTCAGTATTAATAAAAATTTGAAAACCCCAAAAATCGCTCTTCTGTTTTTCGCATTTACCTTTTGAACTACGTAATGGTCTGATTCATGCGGCGTCATGATACGTAGGCAATCCTCATCGGATGCGATCATAGCCATAATTAATCTATATAAGAAAAAAAAAGAAAAAAAAAAGGGGAATCAAATTCAAGATGTAAATAAACTAATCAACTCATAAGCCGGGATGAAGCATGAAGCCTTCCAAACTCATTCTAGAAGTGAAAATGGTGTCTAATAACTTATGCAGATCACCGTACACAGTTGGCCTGGGCTGGGGTGCCGCTGCAGCAACTGGCTGGACCCCCACAGCAAGTAGTGCACCCGGAGTATGATAAATTGTGGTTGTATGACATGGAGCCTGTGCGGTAGGGGTCTGTGCTCCCCCTCCTACCTGTGAGGTGGATGGATCTACTGGAAATAAGCCATCCTAAGTCATAGTGTCCATGAACCGAAGCATACGGCCCATAACCTCCTGGAATCCCAGCGTAGTCATGAAATCCACCGGAGTAGGCACAGCTACGGGCGCCTCGCCCTGCTCCTCAACAATGGGATCCCTCGCAGGTTCTACTGGTGGCGCAACTAGAACAGCTCTGGGATGCCCTCGTCCCCTACCATGGGCCGGTTCCCTCCCCCAGCCTCTACTTCGGCCTCTAGCAATAGGGGGAGCAGCTCCTCTCAGGTTCGGAACATCGGCGGTACGGGTCCTCACCATCTGTGATAGAATAAAAGAGGAAACTTAGTACACTGACCATTGTACGATGAGTAATGAATAAAGAATAGTCTTTCCTAACACCTTATAGCCCTTCGAAGATAAATACAGACGCTCCGTACTGATCAACAAGACTCTATTAGGTTTGCCCGTAGCTTGTGAGACCTATGTGAACCTAGAGCTCTGATACCATGTTGTCACGACCTATTTTTCATAATAGGTCATGATGGCTCCTAACACTGTGGTCAAGCCAGCCGAATTGCGGAAGTATGATTAAGTCCTCCTTTTAGTTTAGCGAACAACAGAAATACTAAAGTTTTCAAGTCAAGATGAAACTAGTAAAAATCATGAAGTGCTAACATAGCGTTACAAATCCCAAAATAAATATCTACTACAGTGTGTGCCAGAATTTGGTGTCACAAGCTACGGGCGACCAGTAGAATATACACAAAAATATAAGACACTGTCCTACTGTCTGAATCAAAAAAGACAGAAACCAAAAATACAAGAGAGGACTCCTCCGGCTGCGGGTTGGCATGAGAAAGAAGGCAGCTCACCGTAGAAGTCCCTAAGTGTGCTCACTGTTGCGCACCAGAATGATGTCCAGATCCACCTGCCTCAAATTCTATATATTTAAGTACAGAAGCGTAGCATGAGTACATAAACCACATGTACTCAGTAAGTATCCCGTCTAATCTTGAAGAAGTAGAGACGAGAGGTTGACTTGATACTTACTAAGGTCAAATAATATAATATAATAGAGTGAGATATACAACATGAAAGATTTCCAATAACACAAGTTCAACTGAAGAGTCATATTCACGTGCTTGCCTTAATTAAATTACCAGTTTTCCTTTTTATATCAAATGGGTGATCATGTCATAACTAAATGTAAGCATATAAACCATGCACAAACATGCCGAGGTCGACGGCCCGCTCCAATAGAAAATAAATTGTGCACTGCTGAGGGTCGAGCGGCACGAATCATAGATGCATCTATTATCACCGAGGAGATCGGCCCGATTCATAATCATCAAGAAAAGCACGTAAGGCTCATTTGCATACAAGGGAACTCCTACCACAGCTCAACAATTTATGTGTTCACTTTCATTTCCTCAAGTCTCTAGCAATTCATAACGATCATATTGGCAATTTAAAGTAAGAAATATTCCCCAATTAGGCATGACGTGAGTCCTAAACTACCCAAAAAATTATCATATAGTAGCTACGCACAGACTCTCGTCACCTCATACGTACGTAGCTCCCGCATTTAGCAATAATTACATATTCAAAATCCTATGGGGACAATTCCCTCTTACAAGGATAGAAAGGAGACTCACCTCGCTCCAAGTGCACTCCCAATATCCAAGAATAAGCCCAAGTCCTTAATTCGAAGCTGGACAATCCCAAACTAATCAAATGAAGCAAGAACCAATAAATAAAAGCTTACAAGGTTGAATTTTAGCTATTAAAGCAATTTCCTAACAATTTAACACAGTTTCCTAAATTCCGACCCCAGGCCCACATACTCGGATTACGAGATTTTTCGAAGGAAGTTGTTCTCTATCACCTAAGGATCATAAATATATGATTTCTAGTTCATTACATGGCAAATTTTGTGTTCAAACCTTAGTTTTCATTAAACCCTGGGTCTAGCTCAAATCCCTTGATTTTACCTAATTTCTAGTGTTAAATCTACCTAATGTTTATGCATTTGAACTAAAAATGAGTAGGTATTACTTACCACGATATGTTATGTTGAAACCTCCCCTTTGGAACCACCAAAATCGCCTAAGTGTTGAGAGAGATGGGGAAGAAATGAGCTTAAGCTCGGATTAAATGAGTTTCCGTCCCTAGTGATTTTCGCTTCTGCGGAGGGGATCCCGCTTCTGCGGAAGTGGGCCGCTTTTGCAAAAAAAGGCCAAGGGGGCCTGGGCCGCTTCTGCGGTCTCAAACTCGCTTCTGCGAGTCCGCTCAAGCGGAAAGCCCACCGCTTCTGCGGTTCTGGGCCTGGGCGGATGCAGTTTCCCCTGGACTTAGCCCCTTCTGCTCCTCCGATAAAATGACCGCTTTTGCAGTCTCACTTCTACGGTTTAGGAGCTGCATAAGCGGTTATGACAGAAGCAGCAGATACAATTTTTTTCCTAAGTTTTCAACTTCACTCGAACCTCGACCATTTGACGCTCGGGGCTCCCGAGCCCCGCCCCAACATATCGACAAGTCTGAAATCATGAGGCGAACCTACTCGAACCATCGAAACACTCAAAACAATGCTAAACCGAGAAATCAACCCCCAAAACCAAATGAATCAATTCATTTAACTTCAAGTTCTTAATTCTCCTTCAACTGGTCAAAACGCCCTTAAACTACTCGGATTGACACCAAATTTTACGGGTAGGTCTTAACCGATATTTCAGACTTGTACCAAGTTTCAAAATTGAAATCCAAATCCGATACCTATGAAAACAATGATTTCTAATTTATTTAAATCTTTGAAACTCAAACTTAACAATTTTTACCTAAAAATTCATTACTCGGGCTAGGGACCTCAGAATTCGATTTCGGGCATATGCCCAGGTCCTATATTTTCCCGTGAACCCTCAAAAATTGTCAAATCACGATTCTGGGTCTATTTCCCTAAAATGTTGACCGAAGTCAAACTTGGCCTTTTTAAAGAAACTTAAAGAAACAAATAGGCTAAAATCCTGTTTAAAACTCTCCTAACTTCCGAACCACCCATCCATGTAACTTATAAATTAGCTAAAGCAAGTGCAGAAAGTATTATTTAAGGGAACGGGATTTAAAAATGCAAAACGACCAGTCGGGTTATTACAACAAAAGTCAAAAACTGGCTCGAAAAGGAGTGAAACCTGCTCAAGTGTCAAAGATTAGTAAAGTGAGGCCATTTAGAACTTGGTGCAGACCGCAACATCATGTCATGCGGCCGCACCAAAGAGGTTCAGAAAGTGGTCAGTTCAATCTAAAGCAGCGCGACCGCACTACAAATTCATGCGGTCTGCGCTCAGCTCATGCGGCCGCATTACAATTTCCCACGGGCCGCACCACAATAGTTCAGAGACCACCTCAAGTTGTTCATGCGGTCGCGCCACAGGTTCACGCGATTCGTGCCAGCCACCATGCGGCCGCACTCCATCATTGTGCGGTCTGCATCACTACCTTCAGAGAGCAAGAGTTAGAAGCTAAGTAACCCAGTGCGGCCGCGTGCCAACAGCGTGTGGTCCCCACAAGCCCCGCAAGGGTATTTTTGTCCATTTTTCCACCCTAGTATAAATAGAACATTTTTCCATTTTTAGGTCAAGTTGTGTATTAGATATTGAGTTGCTCTCGTGAGACTCAAGTTTTAGCCTATTTTGGGCAATTTCATCTTGATTTATCGTGGATTCTTGTAGATTAACATTGTAGTTAATATGTCGATTTTATCTACTGTTTCTTCAAATTTTGTTTCTATTATGTCTAGCTAAACCCATTAGATAGGGTTGTGGCTCAACCCTAGTGTGGGTAATTAATGAGTGTGATTTTTTAATGCTTGAATGATGTTGGGTGTTTGCTATTTGGGTTAATTTTATGATTTAATTGGGATTTGGTGGTTGCAAACACTAAGTCTAGCTTAGTGGGTCTTGGCTCTTCTTGAGAAAGAGTGTCTATGACCCACCCCAAAATTGACCCAACAAGGAATTGGGATGGACCCATGAGAATGGTAGTCCCAATTAACGGGTTAAACCTCGAGAGAGTAATTACCCAACTTGAACCCTAAGTTGCTTGGGCATATTGGCCTACCCAATTGGTCTCGAGAGAGTCAATGGGCAGAATCACTCTCTCTACGAGAGGTGTGAGAGTGAGTGCAATCCTGCAACGGTTATAGCATAAGCCCCATAATCATCATTCTTGTATTAGGAATCTCTACTCGTTAGTTGACCACCTAGGTAAATGCCACAATCCTAGTGCCTTTCTCTATCTTGCATACAACCTAGAATTAATATCTTAGCATAACTTAGTTTTAATTAGTAGTTGTTAAATTGTAGTTGATAATTACAAAAACCCCTAAAATGGTAGAAGTACAATTAGGAGCTAAAACGAATTTCTAGACCAAATACATACTCAACTCCCTTTCTAGATCCCTGTGGAAATTGACCCCGATACCCCTGTTGAGTAAAAGTATTAGCGCCCACTCTTCCTAAGGTTGAGTCCGTCGTGATCACTTTTTGGCGCCATTGCCGGGGAGCTTACGTTGTTGACTATTTGCATAGCTAGTTTTGTGTTTTGCTTTTCTTTCCTTCTTTTTACTAATGTTATTTGTGTTGATCCATTAGGTACACATGGCTCTAAATGGAAATGTCCCTCTTGACAACGTGGTCGCGGGGGAGGAGGTTGATGATGTTAAGCAAGAAGAACTCCAGGTACCACAAGTACCACGGAGAGGTAGAAGTGCTAGTGCAAATCCAAATAATCAAATCCCAGACCCTCCTCTGCCTCCATTAAGAGTATCTCCAAGGGTCCTTCCAAACTAGGGTTATGCAAATGCCATAGTTCCTCCCCGAATCCAGGAGGGAAATTTTCAAATTACCAATGTTATGTTGATGCTTCTCGAGCAAAAAGGGTATTTTATGGGCGCCTCCGGCCAAAATGCATACAAGCACTTGAAGGGGTTCGTAGATACTTGCTGGGGGAGTAATCAAACCAATGTGTCCGAGGATTCTTTGAGATTGGGAAAATTTGGTTGCCTTATAGACTTGCACACATGGAACACCACCTTTTCATCACCAACTCGGAAGGTCAACTCTCCAGCCTCGACATCAACCAAAGCCTTCACCGTTGCTAGGAAAGGTCTTCCAAGGATAATGGGGACTTCAAAGTCCACCTCATAATCTAGTATCACGAAGTCGGCCAATAAGATAAACTTATCGACACGAACCAGTACATCATTGATTATACCCAAAGTCCACTTCATTGACCTATCCGCCATTTGAAGCCTCATTGAAGTCGGGAGAGGTTGCCTGATTCCCAAAGTTTTGAAAAACGAATATGGCATTAAGTTGATACTCGTCCCTAAGTCATAAAGGGCTTTTGCAAAGTTGGCTCTTCCAATGATGCATGTGATAGTGAATGCACCGTGGTCCTTAAGTTTAGGAGCCATGAAGTGTAAAATTGCGCTCACTTGATGGGTCATATTGATTGTCTCACACTCCATTTAACTCTTCTTTGTAACCAAATCCTTCATGAATTTTGCATACCCCAGCATTTGCTCGAGTTCCTCCACAAAGGCACATTGATAGTCAAACTCTTTATCATCTCAATGAATTTATTAAATTGGTTATCACCATTTTTCTTGGCCAAATGTTGAGGGTAGGGCGGAGGAGGCCTAGGCAAGGGTGCCTTGGCTTTGGGCACCTCCAGCTCGGGCATATCTATCAGATGTTCCCTAGACGGGTTCATGTTTTCTTTTATGTCTCCTTCTCAACCTCATGAATGTCAATTCTATCAATTTACACATCATTTATCACACTTGGTTCCACTACACCATCAACCCCCATAGGCATATCATCATCATGCAACTCATCTTCATCCACCATGGCTTGATTCTCTCTTGAGGCATGCACATCACCGCCTCATCCACTTTGAGTGGTAACTGCCATCACATGGTTGTTGTGCCCACCCTTAGGGTTTACTACCGTGTCACTTGGTAGAGCACCCTTTGGGAGAGTATTTAAGGATTGTGAAATTTGACCAAGTTGCACCTCTAAGTTACGGATGGAAGTGTTGTGTGAATCTAACTGCGCATCGGAGTCTTGGTTCTTCTTCATCATTTGTTCAAACATAACCTCTATTCTCCCAAATTCATTGCCCGAAGAACTAGACCCTTGAGATTGAAATGGTGGCGGGTTGTTCGGTTGTTGAAACATCGGAGGCCTTTAAAAGCCTTGCACCTGATTACCTTGACCACCATTGTTGTTCCACCCCCTTTGACCATTGTTATTATTCCAATTGTTGTTGTTGTTTCCATTCCAATTTACACCATTGTTACCTTGATTCCCCCAATTGTTGTTTTGGTTATTCCCATTCCAATTTCCACCGCCTTGTTGTTGATTATAGTTATTCCAATTTCCACCTCCTTGTTGGTTACCCCAATTCCCATGGGATAGCCATTGTTGATTACCTTGATTTTCTCTATTTCTTTGGTAGTTGTTAACATATTGACAATCCTTTCTTTGCTCATCATAGCACTCGTTTGAATAATCACTACCATCATCATAGTTGTCACAATTTCCTTGAGGTTGTTGCCCCCTTTGCCTTCTTTTCATCATATTCACTCCTTACATGGCATTGATTTGGTACGGGTTTTGAACTTGTTGCAATTGCGCCTTCGCCAATTGATTCATTGTTGTTGCAAGTTCGACAATAGCTAGCAAATGGCAATTAATGAAAACTCAATTAATTTTCCAAAAACAAAAAAGCACAAAAATATCATTTGTCATTTTTATACTTTAAAATAACTTTTAAATACGTAAAATAACTAATTGTGACCCAGCCAGCAACTAAGGATATACTTACCTAAATGATATTCTTTTCGATGGGACAATATCTCTAAATATTGAGTCAAAATTTTGTACGGTTCTTGCGAAGACATTTTAATATCTTTTTTATTAGACTCCACCACATTGAGACTCAAATTCTGTGCGTTGATTTCACCTTAGTTGGGACAACCACTAAGTCAAACTCCTATCTCATAACCACAAAAGAAGAAATTTCAATTAAAAATATGTTTTATGATTTGACATGTAAGAATGAGCATGCCGTTAATAAATAAATTTATGATTATAATACTAGTGAGTTGGGTCGTTAATTGAGTATAAAAGAAAATATTATAGAGAAAATTGAGCATGAATATTACGTACCCATTCAAATTCCATTCTTAGAGCTAAAGAGGTTTGTATATTTGAAATAA
>MU774524.1:0-23034 GCA_026770625.1 Nicotiana glauca
GCCATTTAACGGAATCTAGAAATCTAAGGCTAAAGATTTCTTAAGTTTGACCGTAGATTTGACTTTTGAGAAAAAGACCCCGGAATGGAATTTTGATGATTCCAATAGTTTCGTATGGTGATTTGTGACTTAGGAGCGTGATCGGAAGTGGTTTTGGAGATACGGTGTAGAATTAGGTTTGAATTGGCGAAGTTAGTATTTTGGCAATTTCTGGTTGATAGGTGAGATTTTGATCCGAGGGTCGGAATGGAATTCTGAGAGTTGCTGTAACTTCGTTATGTCATTTTGGACTTGNAAATTTCTTAAGCTTGAATCCGAGGGTGATTCGATGTTTTGATGTTGTTTTGAGTGTTCTGAAGGTTGGAAAAATTTTGAATGATGTTATGGGGTGTGTTGGCATGTTTGGTTGGGGTCCCATGAGGCTCGGATAAGTTTTGGAGGAGTTTTTGAAAGATTTTGCCATTTTGAGCATAAGCATGGAATAACCCAAAGGTCCATTTTTAGTTCTAGAAGACGAAATTTGATTACGAGACTTTCAGAATTTTGATAATGAATTATAGGAGTGATCTGAAAAGTTTGGTTTAATTTCATCAAGTCGCGATTGGGTTTTTGACGTGAAACATGTGTTAATTTCTTAACGAGCGAAATGGGTATTGAACTGAGTAAATGAGCTCCGAATTGAGTTTCGACTGAAGGGCTATGTTCGTATTATTATTTTTGACTCATAGAAACAAGAATCATCGAATTCCGAGTTCGTATGATGGAGTTAGAGCCTTTTTAGTGAAAATAAAAGTTGCTGCAATTTTCTGGGCAGTTTTTGCATTTTTCGCACGTGTGAACAGTGACTGCACCTGCGTGAATAGTATCCGTGTACAGTACCCGCGTACAGTACACATGAATAGTATCTATGAACAGTATCCATAAACAGTACCTCTGAACAATACTCATGAACAGTGCCCGTAAACAGTACCATGCACAGTAACTGTGAATAGTACCCCGTGAATAGTGTAGCGTGAACAGTACCGTGTCACGACCCCAACCCCGGTCATGATGGCGCCCAACACACTGCTAGGCTAGCCCGACCATATACAGTATTAACCGAAATTCCAACCCAGATTTTAGATAATTAACACAGGAAATTTTACTAAGTCATCACATTCAAGTTCTCATTTTATAATAAAGCCTGCGGAAGTTCAACTAAAATAACATAGCATAGCCCAATAGAATCCGGTGTCGCGAATATGAGCCTCTAATACAGAATGTCAACTTACTACAAGTCTGTCTAAGAAATGTGGAACAAAAGATAGGGATACAAGGGAGAGATCAAGGCTGCGAATGCCATGCAGCTACCTCGATACTCCCAAGTACTGTTGCTCTGCTAAACAAGTCCTCACTCAACCTGTGGGGTACCTGGATCTGCACGCAGGTGCAGGGAGTAATGTGAGTACTCCAACCCAGTGAGTAATAAACATAAATAAAGGCTGAGAATAAGAAATCCTGAAATAACACAAAGTAAACTATAACTGGCAGTCCAGAACACTTAATAGTAAAGCAACAAACCGATGAAATAAGGTACAGAAATACTATGACAAGTAAACCAGATAAGTATCAAATGCAATGCAACACATAGAATGGCACACTCTAGTACCCGCGGCGGCATGCAGCCCGATCCATTTAACGTCGACGACGCTCACTAGGGGTGTGTACAGACTCCGGAGGGGATCCTACAGCCCAAGCGCAAATAATCAAGCCATCTAGTTGCACCAACCAGGCTCTCGGCCTGAATATCAGTATAATACCGCTGCGGCGTGCAGCCCAATCCATGCTCAGTCCAAAAATTCATATAAGCCTCTCGGGCAATATCAAAATAATAAGTTCTCAGCTTAGAATGTTAGTAAAACATTGTTCAGGTTTTCAAATCTTAGAAAGATGGCTGAGCATTTCAAAACATTATTTAAACTTAGGACTAAAATCAATTAACAAATCAAATATTGTGAAAACAATGATAGAAATCCTTGAAGGATTCAAATAATCGGCACAAAGCCCAAATATGACAATTTAATCCAAGTAGGATGATTTCCAAACAAGACTCAATCGAAAACACTATATAAACATTACTCGGGACGGACCAAGTCACAATTCCCAACCACAAACGACCCCGCACCCGTCATAGAGTGCGTGTCTCGCCTCAATATAGCGTACAATGTAAAATTTCGGGGTTTCAAACCCTTAGGACATCATTTACATCTATTACTCGCCTCAAGCCAGCCAAAAGTCTAGCTCGCTATGCCTTTTCCTCTCGAATCAACCTCCTCGTGCGTCGAATCTAATCAAAACCACAAGGAATACGTTACAATAGGCCAAAGGAACATAACCCAATCGAAAAGACTCGAAGATTATAAAAAATTATGAAGTTGGCAAAACCCTAGCCCCGGTCCCACTTCTCGAAAAATTATAAAATTCACATCACCGGATTCCTCATCCCGCCACGAGTCTATACATATAAAATTTACCAAAATCCGAGCTCAAATGCTCCCTTAAATCCCAAATTTTCATTTCAAAAGTCAAGCCCTAGTTCTTCCAGTTTTAATCAAATTTCCATGAATTTAAGGGTTGATTCTTCAATAAAATGATGATTCTACGTCACGAGACTCACCTCAAATCAATTCCCATCAAAACCCTCCTTAATGCTCGTCAAAAAGCTCCCAAGGTTGCTCAACAATGGTAAAAATAAGACCTAGCTCGCGGAGAAAATATTATAAATCTGCCCAGCACTTTTTGCTTCTGCAGTCCCTTAACCGCTTATGCGGTACCGCTTCCGCGATTATACTTTCGCTTCTGCGGGAATTAAAATAAAGGCCATGAACACTTATGCGGTCCACCAGTCGCTTTTTCGACTCCGCTCTTGCGGATTCCTTCCGCTTCTGCAGAAATTCCAAAAAGGGCCAGGTCCGCTTCTGCGGCCTATTTCTCGCATCTGCGACTTCGCAGATGCGGTCCATCTACCGCTTCTATGGAAACAGGCCAAGTCCTAGGCCTTCGCATCTGCGGCTCCATCTATCGCTTCTGCGTGACCTCACCTGCGGTCCAATAACCGCAAGTGAGAAAATACCAGATACCAGCAGCTCTTTTCCTTGCAAGAATCCAAAAACTCCCTGTTTAACCATCCGAACTCACCCCGAGGCTCCCGGGACCTCAACCAAAAAACCCAACACATCCCAAAACATCATTCAAACTTGTTCCACTCACCAAAACACATCAAACAACGCTAAAACCATCAAATCACATCGGATTCAAGCCTAAGTTCTTCAAAAACTTCCGAAATACGCATTTGATCAAAAACCCGACCAAAACACCTCTGAATGACCTGAAATTTTGCACATACATCCAAAATCACCTAACAAAGCTGTAGCAACTCTCGTAATTCCATTCCTAGCACCAGATCAAAATCTCACCTACCAACTAGAATTCGCCAAAATACTAACTTCGTCAATTCAAGCCTAATTCTACACCGGACCTCCAAAATCATTTCTGATCGCACTCCTAAGTCACAAATCATCCCCCGAAGTTAACCGAATCACCGAAAGTCACATCCGAGCCCCTCTAACTCAATAGTCAACATCTGGTTGACTTTTCCAAAACAAGCCTTCCTTAAAAAGACTAAGTGTCTCATTTTCTACCAAAACCAACCCAATTCAACTCTAACTCACCAGATGCTGATAATGAAACATGAAGAAGCATAAAATGGGGTAAACGGGGCGGTAACACATTAGATGACGGGTTGGGTCATCACATCCTCCCCAACTTAAACAAACGCTCGTCCTCGAGCGGGTCAAGAAACATACCTGAAGTCTCAAATAGGTGAGGATATCTGCTCTGCATATCCCGCTCGGTCTCCTAGGTAGCTTCCTCCACGGGCCGACCTCTCCATTGTACCTTTACCGAAGCTATATCCTTTGATCTCAATTTTCAAACCTGACGACCCAAAATAGCCACTGGCTCCACATCATAGGTCAAATCATCATCCAACTGGATAGTACTAAAGTCCAGAACATGGGACGGGTCTCCAACATATTTTCGGAGCATGGAAACATGGAATACCGGATGAACCCCCGACAAGCTGGGTGGCAAGGCAAGCATATAGGCCACCTCCCCAATCCTCCTAAGTACCTCAAAAGGCCCAATGAACCGCGAACTCAACTTCCCTTTCTTTCCAAACCTCATAACGCCCTTCATGGGCGAAACCTTCAGCAAGACCTTCTCGCCCAACATATAAGATACATCTCGAACCTTTCGGTCTGCATAACTCTTCTGACGCAACTGAGCTGTATGAAGTCTCTCCTGGATCACTTTCACCTTCTCTAAGGCATCTTGGACTAACTCTATCCCCAATAGCCTAGCCTCGCCAGGCTCAAACCAACCAACCGGAGATCTATACCATCTCCCATATAAGGCCTCATACGGTGCCATCTGAATGCTAGACTGATAGCTGTTGTTATAGGCAAACTCTACAAGTGGCAAGAACTCAGCCCAAGAACCTCCAAAATCAATAACACAGGCACGCAACATGTCGTCCAATATTTGAATGGTATGCTCGGACTGCCCATCCGTCTGAGGATGAAACGATGTGCTCAACTCCATCTATGTACCCAACTCTCGCTGAAAAGTCCTCCAAAATTGGGAAGTGAACTGAGCACCCCTATCTGAGATAATAGAAACTAGGACCCCATGCAACCGAACAATCTCCCGAATGAAAATCCCTGCCAGCCGCTCCGAAGAATAGGTAGAACACACCGGAATGAAGTGCGCGGACTTGGTCAGCCGATCCACAATCACCCAAATCGAATCAAACTTCTTCGAGGTCCGAGGGAGACCACTCACAAAATCCATAGTAATCCTCTCCCACTTCCACTCTGGAATATCCATCCGCTGAAGTACACCACCCGATCTCTGATGCTCATATTTCACCTGCTGATAGTTGAGACACCGAGCTACATAACCCACAATATCTTTCTTCATTCTCCTCCACCAGTAGTGCTGCCTCAAATCCTGATACATCTTCGAGGTGCCCGGATGAATGGAATACCGCGAGCTGTGGGCCTTCTTAAGAATCAACTCCCTAAGCCCATCTACATTGGGCACACAAATCCGACCCCGCATCCTCAATACACCATCATCATCAAGGGTCACATTTCTGTCCTTGAGGACAAGCAAATGCGGATCATCATACTGGCACTCTCTGATGCGATCATATAAAGAAGACCGAGAAACCATGCAAGCTAATACCCGACTGGGCTCTGAAATGTCTAATCTCACAAACCAATTGGCCAACGCCTGAACATAAACTACAAAGGGCCTCTCCCCAACTGGAATGTACACCAAACTCCCCATACTGACTGCCCTTCGGCTCAAAGCATCGGCCACCACATTGGCCTTCCCCGGATGATACAGAATAGTAATGTCATAATTCTTTAGCAACTCAAGCCACCTCCGCTACCTCAAATTAAGATCCTTCTATTTGAACAAATGCTGAAGGCTGCGGTGATCGGTGAATACCTCGCAAGATATGCCATATAAGTAGTGCCTCCAAATCTTCAAAGCATGAACTATAGCAGCCAACTCTAAGTCATGAACAGGGTAGTTCTTCTCATGGGGCTTCAACTGACGAGAAGCATAAGCAATCACTCTACCCTCCTGCATCAATATATAGCCAATCCCGACTCTCGAAGCATCATAATAGACAGTGTAAGAACCTGAAGTTGATGGCAAAACTAATACTGGAGTTGTGGTCAAAGCTGTCTTGAGCTCCTGAAAGCTCTCCTCTCACTCGTCCGACCATACAAACGGAGCACCATTCTGCATCAACTTGGTCAAGGGCGAAGCAATAGATGAAAAACCCTGGACAAACCGGTGATAATAACCCGCCAAACCGAGGAAACTACGAATCTCTGTGGCTGAGGACGGTCTAGGCCAACTCTGAACCGCCTCTATCTTCTTCGGATCTACCTGAATACCATCGCTGGACACCACGTGCCCCAAAAAATGCCACAGAACCAAGCCAGAACTCACACTTGGAGAACTTGGCATAAAGTTTCTCCTCCCTCAATCTCTGTAATACCACCCACAAATGTTGTGCGTGCTCCTCCTGGCTACACGAGTACACCAGGATATCATCAATAAAAACAATAACAAATGAATCCAGATACAGCCGAAATACACTGTTCATCAAATGCATGAATGCTGCTGGGGCATTGGTCAGCCCAAAGGACATAACAAGAAACTCATAGTGCCTATATCTAGTCCTGAAAGCAGTCTTCATAATATCTAAATCCTTGATCCTCAACTGGTGATAGCCTGAACGGAGATCAATCTTGGAGAATACCCTTTCCCCCTGAAGCTAGTCAAATAAATCATCAATACGAGGCAGGGGATACTTGTTTTTCACTGTTACTTTGTTCAATTGCCTGTAGTCAATGCACATCCTCATTGTGCCATCTTTCTTTTTCACAAATAGAACCGGTGCACCCCACAGTGACACACTAGGCCGAATGAACCCCTTTTCTAG
The DNA here is from genome assembly GCA_026770625.1 of Nicotiana glauca. Lineage (NCBI taxonomy): Eukaryota > Viridiplantae > Streptophyta > Magnoliopsida > Solanales > Solanaceae > Nicotiana > Nicotiana glauca. The sequence continues at coordinate 6,566 of MU774524.1, forward strand.
GAGTTCCTGAAGCTGATCCTTTAATTCTTTCAACTCCGCTGGTGCCATGTAATACGGAGGAATGGAAATGGGTCGAGTGCTCGACACCAGGTCAATACCAAAATCAATATCCCTGTCCGGTGGCATGCCCGGCAGGTCTGCAGGAAACACATCAGGGAAATCCCTCACAACGGGAATAGAATCAAGGCTAGGAGTCTCAGCTCCAACATCTCTCACAAACGCCAAATATGAAAGGCAACCCTTCCCAACCATACGTTGGGCCTTTAAGAAAGAAATAACTCTACTCGGTACATAGTCAGTCACACCTCGCCACTCGATCTTCGGGATACCCGGCATAGCCAAAGTGATTGTCTTAGCATGACAGTCTAGAATAGCATGACACAGAGATAACCAGTCCATGCCCATAATAATATCAAAGTTTACCATGCTCAATAGCAATAAATCAACTCGGGTCTCCAGACTCCCAATAGTTACAAGACAAGACCGATACACATGGTCTACAACAATAGTATCACCCACCGGGGTATATACGTGCACAGGTAAAGCAAAACACCCTCGGGTCATACCCAGATGATGAGCAAAATATGAGGACACATAAGAATAGGTAGAACCGGGATCAAATAAGACAGAGGCATCCCTGTGGCAGACTGAGATAATACTTGTAATAACCGCATCCGATGCAATGGCATCTGACCTGCCTAGAATAGCATAAAATTGAGCCTGACCACCGCCAGATCGACCTCCACCCCTGGGGTGACCCCTGGCTGCCTGGCCTCCACCCCTAGCTGACTGGGCAGGAGCAGAAGAAGCTGGAGTAGAAGATGAGGGTTGATCCCTCTGCTGAGACTGACCACCATGAAGTCGAGGACACTGTCTCCTCATATGACCGAACTCACCGCACTTATAGCAACTGCCAGGTGCTGGAGAAGGGGACTGAAGGGAACCCCTTGCACCAGAATGACCAGCCGATACACTCGGCGCAGAAGAACCCTGAGCTGAAGGGGCATAAGATGAGCTCTGAGCTGGGAGGGCACTAAGTGAAGGCTGCCCCTGCTGGAACCCCTGATGACCACGGCCTGAAGACGTCCCACTATACTCTGGACGGGCCGAATGAGGAGGCCTGAAGGAACGGCCTCTACCACGCTGGAACTGGCCCCTAGATGGAGCACCACTGAAGCTACCTGAACCCCAAGGACTCTTGGTCTCTTTCTTCTCACGCTCCCTGCGGCGAACCGTCTCAATATCACGAGCAATGTTAACCACCTCCTCGAACGAGGCATCCAATACTCTCTCTCTAGTCATCAGAATACGAAGTGAATAGTTGAGGCCATCCATGAACCTCCTGATCCTCTCCCGATCTGTCGGGATCATCCGAGTAGCATGATGGGCCAACTGCAAAAATCTCATCTCGTACTGGATCACAGACATATCCCCCTGGGTCAACCACTTAAACTGTCGACACAGCTCCTCTCTACGGGACTGCGGTACATACTTCTCCAAGAAGAGAGTGGAGAACTGCTGCCATGTAAGGGGCACTGCACCGACAGGCCTACGCCTCTCAAAATCCTCCCACCAGGTAAATGCATCCCCCGAGAACTGAAAGGTAGTAAAAGCCACACCACTCGACTCCAAAATCCTTGCGGTGCGAAGCATACGCTGACACTTGTCAAGAAAACCCTAGGCGTCCTCGCCCTCAGCACCACTAAATGTCGGGGGCTGGAGCCTACCGAATATCTCGAGACGATGCTGCTCTTCATCGGGCATAGGTGGAATAACATAGTCATGATCTGGTGCAACCAGCTGAGCTGGAGCTACTCTCGGTGTCTGCAATCCCTGCACAACCTGCTCAGGTGTGCGTGCAGCGAGGGTCTAATTGCCTCCCCCGGCCTATGAAGTAGCTAATGTAGTAGTGGTTGAAACTGCCTGAGCCAAGCCAGTGCAAACTGATAATATCTGAGCCAAGGCCTCTTGGAGACCCGGAATCACAATGGGCACTACCGGTGCCTGAACAGGTGTTGCTGGAGCATCCACAGCTGGAGTCTGGTCCTGAGCTAGGGCAACGGGTGGATCAACAGTCGCTGCTCTCGCTGCTGTGCCTTGACCACGACCACGACCACGACCGCATCTATGGCCTCTGATGGCCTCAATATGTGGTACTGGTGGTCGTTCGCCATTCGGTAGCGCGAGTCCTCGCCATTTGCGAGAGAATAGACTACAAAAGTTTAGTTATCGGATCAACAAAGTCGCACGACAAGGATTCCAAGAATATGAAGTTTTCCTAAAGGTTATGCAGCCTCTCGAGGATAAATACAGACGTCTCTGTACCTATCCGCGAAACTCTACTAAATCGGCTCATGATTTGCGAGACCAAGTAACCTAGGCTCTGATACCAACTTATCACGACCCCAACCCCGAACATGATGGCGCCCAACACACTGCTAGGCAAGCCCAACCATATACAGTATTAACCCAAATTCCTACCCAGATTTTAGATAATTAACAAAGGAAATTTTACTAATTCATCACATTCAAGTTCTCATTTTATAATAAAGCCTGTGGAATTTCAACTAAAATAACACAACATAGCCCAATAGAATCCGGTGTCGCGAATATAAGCCTCTAATACAGAATGTCAACCTACTACAAGTCTATCTAAGAAATGCGGAATAAAATATAGGGATAGAAGGGAGAGATCAAGGTTGTGAACGCCATGCAGCTACCTCGATACTCCCAAGTACTGCTGCTCTGCTAAACAAGTCCTCACTCAACCTGTGGTGTACCTGGATTTGCACGCGAGGTGCAGGGAGTAATGTGAGTACTCCGGCCCACTGAGTAATAAACATAAATAAAGGCTGAGAATAAGAAATCCTGAAATAACACAAAGTAAACTATAACTAGCAGTCCAGAACACTTAATAGTAAATCAACAAACCGATGAAATAAGGTACAGAAATACTATAACAAGTAAACCAGATAAGTATCAAATGCATGAATGCAATGCAACACATAGAATGGCACACTCTAGTACCCACTGCGGCGTGTAACCCGATCCATTTAACGTCGACGGCGCTCACTGGGGGTGTGTACAGACTCTGGAGGGGCTCCTACAGTCCAAGTGCAAATAATCAAGCCATCTAGTAGCACTAACCAGGCTCTCGGCCTCAATATCAGTATAATACCACTGCGGCGCGCAGCCCGATCCATGCTCAGTCCAGAAATTCACATAAGCCTCTCGGGCAATATCAAAATAATAAGTTCTCAGCTCAGAATGTCAGTAAAACAGTGTTTAGGTTTTCAAATCTTAGAAAGATGGCTGAGCATTTCAAAACAGTAGTTAAACTTAGGACTGAAATCAATTAACAAGTCAAATATTGTGAAAACAGTGATAGAAATCCCTGAAGGATTCAAATAATCGGTACAAAGCCCAAATATGAAAATTTAATCCAAGTAGGATGATTTCCAAACAAGTCTCAATAGCCAACCACAAACGGCCTCGCACCCATCATAGAGTGTGTGTCTCGCCTCAATATAGCGTACAATGTGAACTTCCGGGGTTTCAAACCCTCAGGACATTATTTACATCTATTACTCACCTCAAGCCGGCCAAAAGTCTAGCTCGCTATGCCTTTTCCTCTCGATTCGACCTCCTCGTGCGTCGAATCTGATCAAAACTACAAGGAATATGTTATAATAGGCTAAAGGAACATAACCCAATTGAAAAGACTCGAAGATTATCAAAAATCACGAAGTTGGCAAAACCCGAGCCCCGGGCCCACTTCTCAAAAAATTATAAAATTCAAATCACTGGATTCCTCATCAAACCACGAGTCTATACATATCAAATTTACCAAAATCCGAGCTCAAATGCTCCCTCAAATCCCAAATTTTTATTTCAAAAGTCAAGTCGTAGTTCTTCCATTTTTAATCAAATTTCCATGAATTTAAGGGTTGATTCTTCAATAAAATGATGATTCTAGGTCACGAGACTCACTTCCAATCAATTCCCGTCAAAACCCTCCTTAATCCTGATCAAAAAGCTCCCAAGGTTGCTCAACAATGGTAAAAATAATAGCTAGCTCGCGGAGAAAATATTGTAAATCTGCCCAGCACTTTTTGCTTCTGCGGTCCCTTAACCGCTTATGCGGTACCGCTTCCGCGATTATACTTCTGCTTCTGCGGAAATTCAAATAAAGGCCACGACCGCTTATGAGGTCCACAAGTCTCTTCTGCGACTTCGCTCTTGCGGATTCCTTCCGCTTCTGCGAAAATTCCAAAAAGGGCCAGGTCCGCTTCTGCGGCCTATTTCCTGCATCTGCGACTTCGCAGATGCGGTCCATCCACCGCTTCTGCGAAAATAGGCCAAGTCCCAGGCCTTTGAATCTGCGGCTCCATCCATCGCTTCTGTGTGACCGCACCTGTGGTCCAATAACCACAGGTGCAAAAATACCAGATACCAGGAGCTCTTTTCCTTGCAAGAATCCAAAAACTCCCTGTTTAACCATCCGAACTCACCCCGAGGCCCCTGGGACCTCAACCAAAAATACCAACACATCCCAAAACATCATTCAAACTTGTTCCACTCACCAAAACACATCAAACAACGCTAAAACCATCAAATCACATCGGATTCAAGCTTAAGTTCTTTAAAAACTTCCGAAATACGCATTTGATCAAAAACCCGACCAAAACACCTCTGAATGACCTGAAATTTTGCACACACATCCAAAATCACCTAAAGAAGCTGCAAAAACTCTCGGAATTCCATTCCGACTCCCGGATCAAAATCTCACCTACCAACCGGAATTCGCCAAAATACTAACTTCGCCAATTCAAGCCTAATTCTACACCGGACCTCCAAAATCAATCTCGATCGCACTCCTAAGTCACAAATCATACCCCGAAGCTAACCGAATCACTGGAAGTCACATCCGAGCCCCTCTAAATCAATAGTCAACATCTGGTTGACTTTTCCAAAACAAGCCTTCCTTAAAGAGACTAAGTGTCTCATTTTCTACCAAAACCAACCCAATTCAACTCTAACTCACCAGATGCCGATAATGAAACATGAAGGAGCATAAAATGGGGGAAACGGGGTGGTAACACATGAGATGACGGGTTGGGTCGTCACAACCCGCATGTGTGAATAGTGCCCCGAAAATTTCTGGGCAGTTAAAGGACGAGCAACACTGTTTTTTTTCATTTTTTTTTAGTTTCAAACTCGGATTTTTGGCAATTTTGAGCGAGAAATCACGGGAAAACTTGGGGTAAGTGTTCTTGACTCTCTTGTGATTATATTCCATGAATAAACCTTCATTTTTGGCTTTAGATTGTTGATATTTGAAGAGAAATGGAGGAATTTTCTAAAATTCCATAAAGTTTATTTTTTTAGATTTGAAAGCCAATCCGATGTCGGATTTTGGTAAAATTTATATGGTTGGACTCGTGGTTGGATGGGGGTTCATATTCCATAATTTTTTACGGGTTCTGAGACGTGGGTCCCACGGGCGAATTTTAGTACAATTTTGGATTTTTAATCAAAAATGTAGAATTTCATATGGAATTAATTCCTATTATTAGTATTGACTGAATTGAATGAACTGTGGCTAGATTCGGATCGATTGGAGGCCGATTTGGGGGGAAAAGGCATTTCGGAGTAGGATTTTGCTTGGATTGAGGTGAGTAATGATGTTAAGTGATGTCCTTAGGGTTTGAAACCCCGGATTGCAAATGGTAGTGCTATATTGAGGTGAAACACGCGCTGGATGACAAGCCCAAGGTCTTTTACTACTGGGGATTTGCGACTTGGTCCATCCCGATTGATGATTTTACTGCATAATTGACTGAGATTGATTTGTTATCATCATGATTTGGGCTAATTTCCATTGTAAGCACGTGATTTTTGCCCTGTATGAGAATTACTCCCAAAAATTTCAAAATAAAATAATTTTGTTTGTTTGCAATTGTTGTGAATTTTGTGTTATTTTTCTTTTATTATTCGCATTTGTCTGCGCATGTTTATTTGTTAAATTAATAAAAATACAAAAATATGTTGCATTGGTATTTAAGATTTAATTCTACAATTAAGAGCAATTTAATTTGTTTTACAAAAATGAAAAAAATTCACAAAAATAATGTACTTCGCATTTTACTGTTTAATGTCAAATTGTGTGATTTTTTTTTTTTATGTGTGATAATTATTATTAAGAGTTAATTTGTATTTTTATTAAGTTTAATTTTTGTTTTATAATTTAATCTAGGATTTCTTGTTTTAAAATTAGGAAATAAAAAGGAAAGAAAATGAAAGAAAAGAGAAACAAAAAATAGGAAGAGAAATTCGGATTGGGCCAAAACCCCTTTTACCCAACAACCATCCCAATTCCCACGCCTAATGCAAGCCCAAAACAAATCAGATCCGGTCCAAGCCCCCACCCTGAAGCCAAAACGACTCCGTTTCATTTAAGGGAATTAATCAAGGCCATTGGATCCCATCATCCAACGGCCCAGGTTAATTCATGTAATTTTAATATATCAAATCCACTACCCTACCCCTTAAAACCTAAATCAAACCCTACCCCTCCTTCGTCTCTGACACCCAGAGACGTCTCTCTGTAACGCCGCCCCCTCCGCCATCGGAAATTGCCTCACGGCGGTTCTGGTGGGCCAAATGCCCCCATTTTTACACTAGAGATCCCCCTTGACCTTCCCATTCCGAATCCCCACTCCTTTGCCTTCGAATCCCACCCGATGTTGTCGAATATTTGATCGAAGAATCAGCCCTTAACCCTAGTTCGTCTAATTGACCCCAAACTAACACCATACCACCCCAGGACCTCCCTCATCACTAAAAAGTCATTGGTTTCCCTCGAATCACCCCGGAACCCCTCGAATAATGAATCAAAGCCAAGAACCCTAATCGCCGCCACATGATTCCCCTATGGCAGCGCTGACTTGAACCGGTCCCAGCAGCCATCCAAGATGTCATTCTGAGTCCGTAGTCATCTCAAGACTGCTTAATTTCGAAGTAATGCACTTCGCCTGTTCTTCACAAAGAACATACAATTTGCACTATTTCGAGGTTAAGGCAAATCTGCCGGTTGGCATTCAAGTTTGTTTAAGATAAGTGCCATGTTCTCATTGTCGTTTAAATAAGCCGTTCACTGTCTACTCCTTTCTTCTTCTCCGAATTATAGATAGGTCTGTGTTCGAACCCAGTTCCTTAAATGTGTTGTAAGTTAATTCATGTTCATTTTGTTTAAAATTTGTTAGTCATTGTCAATATACTTTCAGTGTTCCTACATTGTGTATAGGTTTAACTTAGAATTGTATTAAGTCATGCCTTGTATCTATGTCAAATTGTTGTTAATTTTTTACCTTAGTGGTTAGATATAAGTGTTCTAAATCATTGAATCCTTGGTTTTTGTCTTGAGTGCTATTTAATTTGATTTGAATTTCGAGCTTAAATTGTGATTTGAGTTTGATGAACCCTGAATGTTGAATGAATCTGATCTTCAATTGGTTCTGATATGAGTCTGAATTTGATGAATTAAACCTTGAATGTTGTTGATTAGGAGTTAGCTTCATTTAGCTTCATATGGTTAATTAGTTAATTGTTAGGTGAATTGTGAATTGGTTATAGCTGAGGTGTTAGAGATAGATTCAGTTCGTTTAGATAAATTGAATTAGGAATCAGTGTTGTCAATGGTCATAACTGGGGCAGGGTAGTAGTTCAGGTTCCCGGGGGGCTAATTTGGGATTTAAAAAGGTTTGAAAATGTGTTAGTGTTAGTGGTCTGACAATAAGGGTACTTAGGTACTATTAGATTAATGAATTGTTTAATGAAAAAGTGAATCTCACCTACTTAAGAAGTTGCTAGCACATGGTAGGATCAATTAAAGAGTTGTTTAATCAAAAGTAGATCAATAGTGCAGATAACACCTTGTTTAGCACTTTTAAGAGTTGGAAAGTAAGATAACATGGGGGGAACATTTCAAAAGCTGAAATAATACAATTGTAAAGAAAAAGAGGGTCTGGAAAGGGGCAGTCTTTGAAGTATATAACTGAGAAGACATTCAGAACTTTAAAAAAAATCAGTCTTAGAGGTCACACTAAAAGGATAAAGATTCAGTGCAATCAGTTTTTTTTAGTGTTTGAGAGAGCTTTGAGAGTTAAAAATATTGAGAGAAGGTTAAAGAAAAGTGTTAAGAAGATCATTCCCTTTTGAGCAATCTTCCAGTTCACTTTTCAAGTCTAAAATATTTTGAGTGGTTTGAGTTTCTGTCCTACAATTGCTTGGTCAAGTGTGGATCCGGGACTAGAATTATTTGTCAAACTGCATCCTATGTTTTGAATTTGATTGGTTTTGGTCGTTGAGTTTTGGTCTAAGTTGTTGCTGCATTTTGGAGTCATTTTCTTGGTCTATCGGTGTCATCATTTGTTGGTCTGGATTGTTGCTGTTGCTGGTGTTAATCTGTTGCTGACTGACCTTGCTGATTGCTCCTTCTTTTACTCTATTTCCATTGACCAGGTACACAGTTTGAGCTCACCCTGATGTAACTTTGAATTTGAGTGAAATGAAGTCATATTCCCGATCTGCGCTCATTTACATGCTTGTAGTTATAGACAGTCAACTGACGTGTATTTGTTTAATTTTAGTTTGTCAGGAATTTGTTTTGCTTTGAACCTTCGGGATCTGTAATCGACTATGGACTTAAAATTTATTCTTAGCTTAAATTCATGCTTAGTAGTTAGATGTTGTAGTTAAACTTAGAATGAGGGACCAATATTCATTCACTTGTCTCGACATTTATAGTTTCTGTATATTTAGCTGCTGAACATCAAAAGGTAATTGAAACAGGTAGTGGTTCTGGAATCGGTGGTCCCTATGTGTAGTAACATGTTAGCAATGAATGGAAGTTGATACATCAGCCTTGTTTTGTTGAGTCTCAATGTCAATTACTGTAGTTCACTTCTAAAATCATGAATCATTCGAGTATTGGTCCAGTAATGCCATCACTTTGAAATTAATAGGCCTCTCGTTCGTACACAAGAACACCTAGTTAAATCATTAGTTTACTTATTTGAGGCTTACACTTGTGGCTATCATGCTAACTTCAATATGAGCTCCCAGTTGTTGTTTTTTTTACTCTTAATAACATCACGAAACTCATAAGTAGATAATTAGGAAGGAAGGTTTGTGCATGCAATTGGAAATAAACAATCAGTATTTGTTAATTTGAATAGGCACGCACTACTCCTCTTTCTTGCTGATTACTGAATGCATGACAGAACTACTTAGCATATCTTCATTTCCTGTGAACTAGAATTCCATTTGGGCCTGGGCCAAAGCTTATGTTTGGCTAATTTCTTTTGTGGACTAAGGTTTCGAATTATATTTTTTAGGTTTACCTCTATGCTTGATGGCACATTTAGTTTTAAATTATTGCTCGGTTCGTATTAGGCTAAGGACAAATTAATTAAGATTTTTCTCTTTTAGAGACAACAAAAAATAGAAAATCATAGTCACTTTAGGATTGGTCTTTAAATAAAAATGATGAGACGAGCCTCGCCGAATAAAAATATAAATTGCGGGGCCCTCAATAAATGGTTAAAATAAAACATTTAGAATTCGGGATGAGCCGTTTAGTGAATTTCACGGCCCTCCCCAAAAATAATAACGCGTTAGACTCTTTAGGAGCGTATTTTACTAACACTACCTACCTAAACTCAGGTGTACATTTATGTGACCCAAATTCAAATCTCAACGGAGTCAAAATGTGTTGATAACCACGGGTACATTGATGTGACGTGGTTTGAGATGCGTTTCCACGACGTAGCAACTTTCTTAAAAAAAATAATAATAAAAGCGGCTCAAAGTTAAAATTTGCACATAAGTTCATAATTATTAAAATCAGATAAATAAGCCGAATACGACCGTTGAGCGACCATGCTAGAACCACGGAACTCGGGAATGCCTAACACCTTCTCCCGGGTTAACAGAATTCCTTATCCGGATTTCTGGTGCGCGGACTGTAATACAGAGCCATTCTTTTCCTCGATTCGGGATTCTAACCGGTGACTTGGGACACCATAAATCTCCCAAGTGGCGACTCTGAATCTTTAATAATAAATCTCGTTTCGATTGTCCTTTAATTGGAAAAACTCCCCTACGCCCCTGCGGGCGTAGGTAAAAAGGAGGTGTGACAGCTCTGGCGACTCTGCTGGGGAATATTAACCCAGAACCACTGGTTCAGGGTTAGAAATTTGAGCTTAGAATAACTGTTGTATTTGGCTTTATTTATTATCTAATTTTATTATATGATTGGGCTTAAATGTGCAAAATGATGATTTTTACCGCTTTGATATTGTTGAACTGTTTTATAAATTGTCTTCTTGCGCACCCCCTCTGAGTCTTCTGAATACAACCTCGGGAATCGCGGATGCGCGCCTCATTCTTTGTTGAGATACAGCCGGTGGTCCTGGGCTCCCGGTGAAGGATTATCAGTCACCCATTTTTAAGAACGGGGAGGGTCCAGTAGTTAAGCCGGAGAAGTATTGCTCCCGGTACGCTACCCCTTCCCAAGTCGAGTTGTCCGCTGGTTTTATGGCCAGTCTAGATACGCCTCACACCCTAGGCATTAAACCTAGTATAACTTGACTTCATATCGGATCCCTAGTAGGAACGCTTATTTGCATCATGTTGCATTGGACTTAGGGGACTCAACACAAGGGTTGAGTCCGTCTAGGACAAGCAACCTGAAACGAAATGACCATCCTGATGCATCCTACTTGTCTTACGCATTTTATTCGTACTTGCATGCTGACCGGCTTTGAACATTGGGAAAATTTGAAAAAAATAATAATAATAGCGTTGTATAGAGATAATTACCTATTTTGGGAAAAAACCAATGTCCAAATAACGTCGAATCTCTGCCGAAATTTTGAAAAAAAAAAAGAAAAAAAAAGGGAATCATTTTTAGTTTGATTTATTTGAAAAAACAAAAGAAAAGAATCTTGTTTTCAAAATTAGTTATTTTCTTTGCCCGAACTACGCATGTTTTATTCTCACCGGATGTGAGATACGTAGGCAACCCTCATAGGGTCCAACCTCCCCTTTTGCAAAAATAGCCAGAAAATGTCAGAATTAATATTTTAATCATCAATAAGTCGATTGATGCCGTTCTTGTCAAAAATAGTTGAATATCCCCGAAAGGGACGCCGGAAGGTTGACTTTGCATAAACGGCCACCTTTGGTCACTTTTAGGATTTTGGCCGGTTGACTCACACAGCCTTAAAATCTTCGTCCCTGAAGTGCTGGAAGGCCGTGTTCGCAAAACCCCATCTTTTTTTTTGTTTTAAAAATAAGGAAAGAGTCGGTGGGAAAGTGAATGTCGTTTGGATGTTTGGTCAAAATAAGCCAAGCCAGTTTCGACAATGTCTTAAATCGTTCTTACCAAGATAGCCTTAGAGTATCTGTCAGTTGTCGAAAGGCTATTTTTGTAAAAGAACGGATGAGTTTGTGAAGTGTCATAAAATAAATCCTCCCCAGCCTCAAAATTCATAAGAAATTGGGAAGGGGCCACATTTGCAAAAGTAGCCATTTGGTTAAAATTAGCATATAGGGGAAGGAATCTGCCAGTTTATTTTTTAATTTGTATTTCTTTTGATTAGAGTATGTGGGTTGTTTAATGTTCGAGTCTATAGGTCGTCTTTTCGTCAAAGTCTGTTAGTATGGTCAGTTTGTAAACCTGTGTTATCAAGTTTGTTTTGTTATAAAAATGGAAAATTCAAAAAAAAATGTTTTGTTGTTGTTTACCGTTTATCTGCGCGAACTACGCACGGTCTAATTCATGCAGGGTCATGATACGTAGGCAATCTCCATAAGATTCGACCACAACCATATATGTATATAAAAAAAATGGAAAAAAAGGAAGTAAAAAATGTTGGTAATAATAAGGAATGACTGAGTCCATTATAACATGTTTTGAATTGTGAAGAAAGGTGGTTGGTTGCATTTCTGAGTAACTCTTCCCTGCAACACAAAGGCCGAGGACAATGACAGAGAACAACATAAGTGAGTGGGTTGGTACTGATGCCCGACAATAGCTGGTTGAACAGAACAACGGGTTGGCAGAAGAAGTGAAAATTTTAAGACAGCATGTGGCAGACATGTATCAGGCATGGATGGCTAGGAAAGCACCACCCCTGCCACCACCTAGCTTCCTGGACTCTGTCCTTACCCAAAAACTGAACACAATGTCAGGTGATTCCCCACACTCTCCATATCTACCCGCCTATCACAGCTTTTCCAGCCACCCGAGTAGCTCCATCACTCATCATCCAGCTATGTTCTCCCAACGTTACTCCCCTCCCCAACGCTACTTCTCTCCAAGGGACTCCCAAAGACATGCTTCACTTTCCAAGTACCCAGCTCCATGAAATGCCTATCCACCCCCACGAGCATACAGAAACCCCCTGGGTCAGGTTTTAGGCCAAATCAGGCATTTAGGAACGAGAGGTTGCTGAAACGAGAAAAGGCTCTCACCTCTGTTGGAGGGTCATATGCCAGTTTGTTTCAGAAGTTGAAGCACTTGGGCATGTTGAAACCAATCCAGATAAAAATGCCAAACCTGCCGTCAAAGAAATGTGACTTTTCTCAAAAGTGCGCATATTGCTCTGATGCCCAGGGGCATGATATAGAGAAGTGTTGGAAGCTGAAGAAAGCAATTCAGGAGCTTGTTGATGCAGGTGACATTGGCGTGCAAAATCCGAATGCAGCAGACACCAGCCAAAGTTCCTGGTATTGGTGAGACAGAACCCGTTGGCTAGGATGCCGTGCTTGGTGATTGGGAAGATGCTCCATTCCTTGGTTAGCTGGAGTAGAGCTTTGGTGGTTTATTTTGTTGTCATTTCTCTTGTCCGGTTTATTTTAGGGTTGTGATCCGGATATTGTCTTGTGTCAAACCCTCTTATCCTTCCATTTTGTCATAGCGGTTTGCTTAGTTTTGTCCAGGTTTGTTTCAGGGTTGTACTCTGGTTTGTTTTGTTTGTTTTGATTGTTCGAACCGTTCACCGATAGTCTAATGCAAATTCCGGTCTTTTATTATTTCCAGTCATCTTCTTTGTTTAGTTCTTTTATTCTTTTGTTGTGTCTTTTGTTCGAATGCCGATTCTAGTGACATGACATGCGCACACAGTTCGGGCCTAATCTTAAATGTTAATCATAAAACCATTGGGAGGTGGTCTGGATATCTAAAGGAAATAAGAACGATTTGAGATTACTTGGAGCCCGAGTCATGTGAAACCGGGGCAAGTAAAACATAAAGAAAACCGTAAAGGCAAGGTTGGCCATGTTGACATGGGGGTCGTTCGTGGTAATGAAAATGAGAGTGTTGCCCAACAGTGCTTTAAAGATATGACGGATGTTAATCATGTTGTTTACACTTGGTAAGTTTTGATGATTGGAATGACGAACGCATTTTGTTCTGCTATCCAAACACTTTATCCTCCGTCACCCCTTTGAGCCTTATTTGATTTCTTGCATACCCTCCTTCAGAATCTGTAGCAAAAATATTAGAAACGCAAACATGGAAAATAAAGAAAAGAAAAAACATCAAAAACAACAAAAAGAAAAGAAAGAGATAAAGAAAAAGAGAAAAAAATGATTAAGGAAAACGAGGAATTGGAAACTACGTTTGACCTGATTCCTTAAAAAGGATACGTAGTCACTTCACGGCTCGATCATAGTTTTGAAAAAACAGAAAATCAAAAATCCCCAAGCAAGAAACTGGGGCAAAAGTTTGGGTTTTATTGCAAATAGATCTAGTTCCGAAGGTTGTAGTTTTAAACCCAAATTAATTTGTTTTGAGCCTTTAATATCCTTTCTTTCTAGCCTATCCAAAATCCCAAATTACGGTCCAAAGAAAGACCTTTCGATCAGTCTTCAAAAGATGCCAGGTCAGGCAAATGAGAGAGTCTTATCGGCGAGCATAACACTCGGATCCCCAGCAGAAAAGACTTTGATCCCCATCAAAAAAGAAATATGAGAGAGTCTTAGCGGTAACAGCCCCAATCCCCAGCTGAAAAGTAATACAAACGAGAGAGTCTTGTCGGTGAAAACCTTCACAAGCACCATAAGGCGATGAAAGCTGAGAGAAAAAAACCAAAATGAGAGAGGCTTGATAGTGAAAACCCTTCGTGCACTACAAGTCAAATAAATATTGTTAATCAAATGGGAAAGCCCCAGAAGAAGATTATGAAAGGCGAATTAATGACAGAGGATAGACTATATGTGCATGCCATGGCCATTAGAGTTGGTATCTGCGTTTGATAGGTTTTTATTTTATACTTTTTCTTTTTAGAGAGTCATCTTTTTCCTTTGTCTTTTATTCTGTTCCCTTTTATCTTTCTCCTTTCATAAAAAATTTCCCCAACAGAGTCTGTTTGGTCAAGACAAATGAAAATGACTTCAAAATCTGCCATCAGCTTTCCAATTATGCAAGACGAGATCTGACTAGTACATCCAAGTGGTATGAGTCAGGAAGGAACAAGCGCAAGGCCAGTGTCAAGAGGGACATTCCCCAGCAAGAGGAGATTGGCAAAGGGATGGACCAGTATCAAGAAGGATATCCCCAGCAGAAAAGGTATTTTCAGTGACACGGATGAACGAAGAAAGTGGTTCATCAACAAAACATGCAAGATCCTCAAGCAGAGTCAACTGTCATAGGAAATATGGAGGGAGGTCAATGTTTGAGAGGTTTGTAAATAAGGAATCCGCCAGAAGGTCAGAAGGTCTCAGCCAAGACGACTCAAAGCAGGGAAGTCATTCTAAAGCCAACAGGAATATCATCCCCAGCGAATAACATCATCCCCAACAAGTTTTGATAATATAATGGGACGCAAAGCAGGGAAGGAGTAAAGGAGAACCATCCCCCGCAGGAGCATCACAACCAACCACTGCATTTAAAACTAACAAATTTTCTTTGATTTGAAGTAGGAAAAGGAAATGGCATTGATGGCGGAAAGGCATGCCACAATGAAGATTATCAAAATGGGGCAGAAAATTTTCCTTTCATTTGGAAAATTTTCTGGAAGTCAGGTATCCACTTGGGGAAGAAGAAAGATAACACCAGTCTTAAGGGAAATGGGCTTAGAACCAGTGTTATCCCCAGCATGGTTGAAAGAAAGAAAACAATGAGTTTTAATGAAAGGAGTTATATCCCCAGTGGACAAAACAAAAAGGATGAAACTTGTGTTCAGAAAAGCAAGAAGCCAGTGTCATCCCCAGCAATTTTCAGAAGAATAAAGCATGAAAATTCCACAGCAGTGTTATTCCCCAACAGTTTTCAGAGGAACGAAACACGAGTTCAGAAGGAGGAGGATAACATAGTTTTAAAAAAAAGGAAATAAAAGTTTTGAAGAGAGTAGTTTTGAAAAAAAAAAGGGAAGAAGCAGATTCCCCCAGCAGTATTATCCCCAGCAGGTAAGTAATTAATTCTCCAGCAGTGTTATCCCCAGCAGTTTTGAGGGAAGACAACACGAGTTTTTAGGGAAGCAGTTCTAAAAGAAGGTACTCCAAGTAGGAGGAAATGGTTTAGGAGGAAAAGGGGGACAACAGTAATAGAATGCAGATGAAATTGTTGTTGAAGTCAGGTGCCCGCCTGAAGAACGGAAAGGCATTATCTTTTAAAAATTGTATTTGAAGTTTTAAGTTATAGTTGAGGTCAGGTGCCCGCCTGAAGAACGGAATGGCGTTTTATTTTTAAGTTGTTGTTGAAGTCAGGTGCCCGCCTGGAGAATGGAAAGGCATTATCTTTTTAAATTATATTTAAAGTTTTAAATCATAGTTGAGGTCAGGTGCCCGACTGAAGAACGGAATGGCGTTTTATTTTTAAGTTGTTGTTGAAGTCAGGTGTCCGCCTGGAGAACGGAAAGGAATTATCTTTTTAAATTATATTTAAAGTTTTAAATCATAGTTGAGGTCAGGTGCCTGCCTGAAGAACGGAAAGGCATTGTCTTTTTTAATTGTATTTGATGTTTTAAATCATAGTTGAGGTCAGGTGCCCGCCTGAAGAATGGAATGGCGTTTTGTTTTTATTGAAGTCAGGTACCCACTTGAGGAAGTAGGAAGATAACAGAAGGAAGTCTTACCCCTAGAAAGTTTTAAGGGAATGAAACATAAGCTTGAGTGAAGTAGAAGTCGCCCTCAAAATTCGAAGCAGTCGGGCGAAACAGAGCTTTTAAAGGAGGAAGTCATCTCCAGCGAGAATGTCATAACCGACCACCATTTTCAAAACTGACAAAATTTTTCTTTGTATGTAACAGGAACAAAGCAGCTGCAGATTTTCTCCTAAGATAAACATCTTAGTCCGATGAATTGTTTCTCCTAAGATGAAAAAATCTTAGTCCGATGAATTGTTTCTCCTAAGATGAAAAAATCTTAGTCCGATGAATTGTCTCTCCTAAGATGAAAAA
>MU774524.1:26347-37240 GCA_026770625.1 Nicotiana glauca
GATCGAAGAATCAGCCCTTAACCCTAGTTCGTGTAATTGACCCCAAACTAACACCATACCACCCCAGGACCTCCCTCATCACTAAAAAGTCATTGGTTTCCCTCGAATCACCCCGGAACCCCTCGAATAATGAATCAAAGCCAAGAACCCTAAGCGCCGCCACATGACTCCCCTATGGCGGCGCTGACTTGAACCGGTCCCAGCAGCCATCCAAGGTGTCATTCTGAGTCTGTAGTCATCTCAAGACTACTTAATATCTAAGTAATGCACTTCGCCTGTTCTTCACAAAGAACAGACAATTTGCACTATTTCGAGGTTAAGGCAAATCTGCCGGTTGGCATTCAAGTTTGTTTAAGATATGTGCCCTGTTCTCACTGTCGTTTAAATAAGCCCTTCACTTTCTACTCCTTTCTTCTTCTCCAGAATGTAGATAGGTCTGCGTTCGAACCCAGTTCCTTAAATGTATTGTAAGTTAATTCATGTTCATTTTGTTTAAAATTTGTTAGTCATCGTCAATATACTTTCAGTGTTCCTACATTGTATATAGGTTTAACTTAGAATTGTATTAAGTCATGCCCTGTATCTGTGTCAATTGGTTGTTAATTTTGACCTTAGTGGTTAGATATAAGTGTTCTAAATCATTGAATCCTTGGTTTTTGTCTTGAGTGCTATTTAATTTGATTTGAATTTCGAGCTTAAATTGTGATTTGAGTTTGATGAACCCTGAATGTTGTATGAATCTGATCTTCAATTGGTTCTGATACGAGTCTGACTTTGATGAATTAAACCTTGAATGTTGTTGATTAGGAGTTAGCTTCATATGGTTAATTAGTTAATTATTAGGTGAATTGTGAATTGGTTATAGCTGAGGTGTTAGAGATAGATTCAGTTCGTTTAGATAAATTGAATTAGGAATCAGTGTAGTCTTGGTCATAAATGGGGCAGGGTAGTAGTTCAGGTTCCGGGGGGGAGGTAATTTGGGATTTAAAAAGGTTTGAAAATGTGTTTGTGTTAGTGGTCTGACAATAAGGTACTTAGGTACTATTAGATTAATGAATTGTTTAATGAAAAAGTGAATCTCACCTACTTAAGAAGTTGCTAGCACATGGTAGGATCAATTAAAGAGTTGTTTAATCAAAAGTAGATCAATAGTGCATATAACACCTTGTTTAGCACTTTTAAGAGTTGGAAAGTAAGATAACATGGGGGGAACATCTCAAAAGCTGAAATAATACAATTGTAAAGAAAAAGAGGGTCTAGAAAGGGATAGTCTTTGAAGTATATAACTGAGAAGACATTCAGAACTTTAAAAAAAAAATCAGTCTTAGAGGTCACACTAAAAGGATAAAGATTCAGTGCAATCAGTTTTTTTTTAGTGTTTGAGAGAGCTTTGGGAGTTAAAAATATTGAGAGAAGGTTAAAGAAAAGTATTAATAAGATCATTCCCTTTTGAGCAATCTTCCAGTTCACTTTTCGAGTCTAAAATATTCTGAGTGGTTTGAGTTTCTGTCCTATAATTGCTTGGTCAAGTGTGGATCCGGGACTAGAATTGTTTGTCAAACTGCATCCCATGGTTTGAATTTGATTGGTTTTTGTCGTTGAGTTTTGGTCTAAGTTGCTGCTGCATTTTGGAGTCATTTTCTTGGTCTATCGGTGTCATTTGTTGGTCTGGATTGTTGTTGTTGCTGGTGTTAATCTGTTGCTGACTGACCTTGCTGATTGCTCCTTCTTTTCCTCTATTTCCATTGACCAGGTACACAGTTTGAGCTCACCCTGATGTAACTTTGAATTTGAGTGAAATGAAGTCATATTCTCGATCTGCGCTCATTTACATGCTTGTAGTTATAGACAGTCAACTGACGTGTATTTGTTTAATTTTAGTTTGTCGGGAATTTGTTTTGCTTTGAACCTTCAGGATCTGTAATCGACTATGGATTGTAAAATTGATTTTTATCTTAAATTCATGCTTAGTAGTTAGATGTTGTAGTTAAACTTAGAATAAGGGACCAATATTCATTCACTTGTCTCGACATTTATAGTTTCGGTATATTTAGCTGCTGAACATCAAAAGGTAATTGAAACAGGTAGTGGTTCTGGAATCTGTGGTCCCTATGTGTAGTAACATGTTAGCAATGAATGGAAGTTGATACATCAGCCTTGTTTTGTTGAGTCTCAATGTCAATTACTGTAGTTCACTTTTAAAATCACGAATCATTTGAGTATTGGTCCAGTAATGCCATCACTTTGAAATTAATAGGCCTCTCGTTCGTACACAAGAACACCTAGTTAAATCATTAGTTTACTTGTTTGAGGCTTACACTTGTGGCTATCATGCTAACTTCAATATGAGCTCCCAGTTGTTTTTTTTTTTACTATTAATAACATCACGAAACCCATAAGTAGATAATTAGGTAGGAAGGTTTGTGCATGCAATTGGAAATAAACAATCAGTATTTGTTAATTTGAATAGGCACGCACTACTCCTCTTTCTTGCTGATTACTGAATGCATGACAGAACTACTTAGCATATCTTTATTTCCTGTGAACTAGAATTCCATTTGGGCCTGGGCCAAAGCTTATGTTTGGCTAATTTCTTTTGTGGACTAAAGTTTCGAATTATATTTTTTGGGCTTACCTCTATGCTTGATGGCACATTTAGTTTTAAATTATTGCTCGGTTCGTATTAGGCTAAGGACAAATTAATTAAGATTTTTCTCTTTTAGAGACAACAAAAAATAGAAAATCATAGTCACTTTAGGATTGGCCTTTAAATAAAAATGATGAGACGAGCCTCGCCGAATGAAAATATAAATTGCGGGGCCCTCAATAAATGGTTAAAATAAAACATTTAGAATTCGGGATGGGCCGTTTAGTGAATTTTATGGCCCTCCCCAAAAATAATAACGCGTTAGACTCTTTAGGCGCATATTTTACTAACACTACCTCCCTAAACTCGGGTGTACATTTATGTGACCCAAATCCAAATCTCAACGGAGTCGAAATATATCGATAACCACGGGTACATTGATGTGACGTGGTTCGAGATGCGTTTCCACGACGTTGCAACTTTCTTAAAAAAAAATAATAAATGCGGCTAAAAGTTAAAATTTGCACATAAGTTCATAATTATTAAAATCAGATAAATAAGCCGAATATGACAGTTGAGCGACCGTGCTAGAACCACGGAACTCGGGAAT
This sequence comes from Nicotiana glauca, assembly GCA_026770625.1. Classification (NCBI taxonomy): domain Eukaryota; kingdom Viridiplantae; phylum Streptophyta; class Magnoliopsida; order Solanales; family Solanaceae; genus Nicotiana; species Nicotiana glauca. The sequence goes on from MU774524.1 coordinate 29,545, forward strand.
GCCTAACACCTTCTCCCGGGTTAACAGAATTCCTTATCCGAATTTCTGGTGCGCAGACTGTAATACAGAGCCATTCTTGTTCTCGATTCGGGATTCTAACCAGTGACTTGGGATACCATAAATCTCCCAAGTGGCGACTCTAAATCTTTAATAATAAATCTCGTTTCGATTGTCCTTTAATTGGAAAAACTCTCCTATGCCCCTACGGGCGCAGGTAAAAAGGAGGTGTGACAGCCATATTTGGGCTTCGTGCCAATTATTTGAACCTTTCGGGGATTTTTTTATCACTATTTCCTCACTGTTTTGACTCATATTTAAACTTAGTCCTGTTGATAATTATTGTTTTACAGACTCAGCCGCTTTTATACAGATTTGAAACTCAAATGATATTCTAAATGATATTTTGGGCTGAGAACTACTATTTTACAAATGCCCGAGGGGCTTATGATTATTTTTGGACTAAGTAAGGCCGAGGGCCATATGTGAGGATATGTTGAGTTATATGAGGAGGCTTTCAAGATTTATGAGTGATGTGAGAAGGCTTTCAGGCCTTGTGTTATTCTGTGAGAAGGCTTTCAGGCCTTATGTTATTATGTGAGGAAGCTTTCAGGTCTTATGTTATTATTGCGCTTGGGCTGTCGGAGCCCCTCCGGAGTTTGTACACCCACAGTGAGCGCGGGTATCCACTTGGTCAGTAACAATGACTGACCAGGAATAAAACTGTGCGGTCAGGTAACAATGACTGACCAAAGCGAACAAACTTTAGACAGTGGTAAAAATGGCACTGTAGGACGCGTCTTGGTCAGGTAACAATGACTGACCAGGAATAAATTCATACCACGAGGTGGCTTGATATTGTGCTTGGGCCGTAAGGGGGCCCTCCCGGAGTCTGCACACCCCTAGTGAGTGTTGTCGACGTTAAATGGATCGGGCTGCACGTCGCAGTGGTTACTATATGATATTGTTTTAAGAGTGAGCCCGAGGGGCTGATACTATGCTGAGTGATTGATACTGAGCCCGAGGGGCTGATACTATTCTGAGTTACTGATACTGTGACCAAGGGGCAGATTTCTACTTGTTATTTTGATACTGAGCCCGAGGGGCAGATTTCTGCTTGTTATTTTGATATTTAGCTGAGGGGCAGATTTCTACTGGTTATTTACTGCCAAATTACCTATTTTACTGGTTTTAAAAGAGATTTCATCTGATATTTCACTGATTTTCTATTTTAAGTGATTTCACTGCTTCTGTATAGAATGCTTTGTGCCTTTACGTGTTTTCTTGCTTTCAGCCATTATTTATATTTATTATTCACTGAGTCGGAGTACTCACATTACTCCCTGCACCGTGTGTGCAGATTCAGGCATAGCAGATTTCCACTCCTGAGAGCTGATCCTTCCAGTCCAGGCGGTGCTTTTCGGAGATTTCGAGGTAGCTGTTGGCGTCCACAGCCCCGTGACTCCTTTATCTTACTATTTCCATGTTATTCAAACTATTGTATCGGATTTCGTATTTAGTAGACTTGTGTCAGGATTTCTTAGTTGCTCATGACTTGTGACACCCCGGTTAGGGCTGTGTTGGGTTGGACTTTCGCATTCTTTCTATACTTTCCGCTATTTGGTACTATTAAACCATGATTATACTATAATTGTGCTAAATAACTATTTTAAAGGACGAATTCGGTTGGCTAGTTGGCCTTGTCTTCATGAAAGGCGCCATCACGACCAGGTTCGGGATTTGGGTCGTGACAAGTTGGTATCAGAGCCTAGGTTACTAGGTCTCACGAGTCATAAGCAGGTTTAGTAGAGTATTGCGGATCGGTACGGAGACGTCTGTATTTATCGTCAAGAGGCTGCAGAACCTTTAGGAAAAACTTCATATTCTTGAAATTCTTATCGTGCGTCCTTGATTCAGCTTGAAAAGTAACTCTTACATTTCCTTCCATGTGATCGTATGCGCGAACGAGCGCTCAGTATTAGATGTGCCTTGATGGCTTGTAATTCCCCGATCGAAGGGCGAGACGTGATCTCTGTGAGTTTGATATTAGGTCAGTCTGGAGGACTTGAGGCCGAATTTTTGCCTATGGCTTGAGCACCAAGGTGCTAATTACGTGAACTGTGTTTTTGAACTTATATATTCAGTATTGCCCTATTAATATAAATGATGGTTGGATGGCTATGCGATGAGTATGTAATGACTGCGAGATGTGATCACATAATTTGGAAGCGATGATAAGGGTCTGCTGGAGTATAGATGAACTATTAGGTGTTTGATTTCCATTGTGATTGGATGTGTAGACCCGAGTTATGGGTGCGTGAAGAATCTTTTTTTTCCTATCTCCTAGTTGGGAGTAAAGTAAATTTCATGCTGCGTTATGACTTCAGACTCATGAAGACTGAGTGACTGTGTAATGTGGATGACGGTGGAAGGTAAATATAGAAATGTTAGTTTGAGGCAAGACATGTGGGTTATCTCCCGCGGAGTGTTCTGGAGTTGCGTGATCTTTATGTTGTATGTTAAAAGATCCCATTTACAAGTGAGATATATATGTTGAAATTTATATTTTGGATCGCCCAAGAGGGTGGATTTAACTACTACAAGAGTGAATACGAGAATTGTAGAAGATCTGAAGTACCAGATGGTTTGTGTTCTACGAGCTTATGAAGGATTTAGTTAATCTCACTTTATTATTGTATAAGCAATAAAGTATATGCGTTACGAGTTATAGTGTGTGTTTTGATATATGGCTTCGATCCAAGTTGGGGAGTTGCTATTGATTAGCTGATTGCACGGTTATGTTCTATGTTGGTTCCGGTTTGAGGCATGCTGGTGAATCAGTTCTGGTTTGCGGAGATTGAGCCCGAGGATGGCTCGAGTAAAGGGAAAATTTCGACTAAGTTATGGCTATATGTGGTAGTGTCAGAAGTGCCAATGAGCCACTGGTTGTTCGGTTCTGTTGATCAGGTTAAATTTGGTTCGAGTAGAGTGGATGAGTCTCAGGAATAGTTCTAATGTTCTCAAAATTTTGCATGTAATAATTGCGAATTCCAGGTTGTATTTTTGGCTAGAAGCTGAGGGTTGCATTTGGAGGGTGTCAAGATTTGTGGGTTTTCTATATCAATTATGGGCTTCTATGTGGCACTATCAGGAAGGTGCAGGTAATGGTTCGGAATTCATAGAATGTCTCTTCAGGGTAAGTATTTCGAACGTGGTGCTTGCGGGAATATTTAAAAGAATATTCAATGACTTATGAGCCTTAGACGTTGTGGTTTCACGTTAAAGTATGTAGGACAAGTTTCAGTTAAGGATAATGGTGTACTAACAAGGAAAACAGATAAATGTGAAAGTAATTCGGTATGGTAATGGATACGATAGGGTCTTAGTGTACTAATGATGTGGTGATGCTTTAAAGATGTTTTGTGGTAATATTCTTAGGTTGGTGACCTACATGGCCTTGTCAAGCCAGAGGTTATCAAAATTCCAAAAGTCTCGAAATCAAATTTCGATCTCTAGAACTAAAAGTGGACATTTGGGTCATTACATGCTTATGCTCAAAAAGGCAAAATCTTCCAAAAACTCCTCCAAAACTTATCTGAGCCTCATGGGACCCCGACCAAACATGCCAACACACCCGATAACATCATTCAAAATTGTTCCAACCTTCGGAACAGTCAAAACAACATCAAAACATCGAATTACCCTCGGATTCAAGCTTAAGAAATTCCAAAACTTTCGTATTACTCATTCGATAAAAAACCTAACCAAAACACGTCCGAATGACCTGAAATTTTGTACACATATCCCAAATCACATAACGAAGCTACAGAAACTCTCGGAATTCCATTCCGACCCTCGAATCAAAATCTCACATATCAACCAAAAATTACCAAAATACTAACTTCACTGATTCAAGCCTAATTCTACACCGTACTTCCAAAACCACTTCGGATCACGCTCCTAAGTCTCAAATCACCATACGAAACTATTGGAATCATCAAAATTCCATTCCGAAGTCTTTTTCTCAAAAGTCAAATCTACGGTCAAACTTAAGAAATCTTTAGCCTTGGATTTCTAGATTCCGTTAAATGGCGATAATTTGATCTAGGGACCCCCAAATTCGATTTCAGGCATATGACCAAGTCCCAAATCACGATACGGAACTATTGAAATGGTAAAAATGTTTATCCGGGTTCGTTTGCTCAAAATGTTGACCAAAGTCAACTCAGTTGAGTTTTAAAGCTCTAATTCACAATTTAATCCATTTTTCACATAAAAACCTTCCGGAAAATTATTCAGACTGCACATGCAAGTCGAGAAATTATTGATAGCGCTTTTCAAGATCTTAAAACACCGAGATGATTATTTAATTTAAAGATGACATTTGTGGGTCATCACATTCTCCACCTCTAAAACAAATGTTCGTCCTCGAACGTACTAAGAATTATTCTCAGGTTACCAAATTGATGATTTTAGGTTTACAAAAATATTCGCGGTTGATCCCACATTACTGCATTTGACATAAGTCCAATTGAGATTATTTTCTTTATCCATATTTGTACACTTTAAGACCAAATTTCTTACACTCTAATCATTTCCAGAAAGGTCCGATTTTCACGTCAACACATGATATAAGTCTCGACTGGCTATAGCAACTCATACCTACACACCCATCAAATATGGTGTATTACATTCTCCCCCACTTAGGGTCATTCGTCCTCAAATGAGAAGTGGAGTCCGTCCTCAAACACATAATGTAACTTATCTCTTTCTTTGCACATCTCAATATCCCAAATTTTTCTAACTCCTAAATTTTTTAGAAATTTCGGCAAGGTCTCCCCCTGTAATTGGGCCTATCCACCTCTCAGAGTAACACCAAAACAACTCCTAACAACATTTCTCCAACCCGACAATGTACCACAAAGTATATATCAATAACACAAATCTCCGCATTACAAGCATGGCATTATCACAATGATATCTTGACATAAAGTGCATCATATGTATGACCATAACCACATCTCTGGTCTTAATAGTTGTTCATAATAGATTACAACATCACTAATTAACCTCATGTTAACAAAATTCCGTTTTAAACCTCCAGTTTACTAACAACAAGGCATAAAGATCTCATAATTACTTACTCGAATTAACGAGTAACAATTTACATCCTCTGGGCACTCACCTCGTAGTCTAAAACTCAATAATTATAATACAAATCTAGCAAATTATGAACAAGGATATTCATACAAGAATTTTCTTCAAATAATTCTAATAGTCATGCCACCCTATAAGTACTATAGTACAAACTTTAATTTCACAAAGGGAGTATTTAAACCCACATATTATTTTTTTTCACCGCAAGGACCTCATCCTTATATAATATCTATCGCAGCTCGTAGCCCAGTTTAAATATTTCACATTATATAAAACACAAGGATCTCATCCTCAACTCTATACCACAAGTAATATGCACATCGTGCCAAGTTGGAACATTCCATTTTCTTCTTTTGAATAATTTTCTGTTTAACAAAATCACAACACATAATGGTAGACATAGCTATCTCCATCGAATCTCCCAACATGAGTATTCACATAAGTAGATTTCAGAATTACGAAGTTCACTCATAAGTGGATCACAATAGGAGGACTTGCCTCGATACTCAGAACCGAATCAAGTTAACAAAATTGTTACTTTATAATAATTCGAGACCATACTTGTAATGATACCAGCTGGTGTTGCGACCTTAGCCATACCATAGAAAATATATCAACGGCTCGGTCTCCACCTCTACGAGTCTCACCTCCACATCTAATATCCTGACCCCTACCTCGGGTTGGTCATGTAAGTGGAGTAGTAACTGTAATGGGGCACGTAGCCTAAGTGCTTTTACAAAATATGTTTCTCCCAAGTCTAGGAGTATTTTCCCATGATAAATATTTTCAAAAATTTTCTACACTACATAGCAAAATCGGAATATTGGTAGTCGACCAACCAAGTGAGTGTTGAAATAACAATAAACATCTGTTAGTCAAAATATAATGAGCAGTTATAACATTCAATCTAAATAACCAAAACTGACTATTCTATCCAGAATTCTTGACCTTCCCTTCAAGGATGAACTGCCACCTCATACATGAAAATGTTAAGCATGTACAACACACTGCTTCTATCATGCCATCATGTTGCAAACACAAAAATATCATTAGAATTTCTGGGCTATAGGAAAATTTCATTTCGGGCAGTTAGAAATCTTCTATTTTCTCCCATCTAGGAGGAGTTCATCATATACAATATTTCCCCCACACGGGTAGAAGATATCCGGCTCAAACTATGGTAAAAACCATCAAGAAAACTTTCAAATCTGCTTGCACATAACCAAGTTATCAAAACGTTTTATCCGCCCACGGTTCCACATGGTTCGGGCTTCAAATGATCTCAAACTATTTTTATTTCCGCTAAGTGTCCCAATCATATCCCAATGGCTTTATGATTAACTTTTAAGATTAGGCCTAACTGTGAGCGCATGTCATGTCACTAAAATCGGCATTTGAGCAAAAGCAAAACAAAAAGGGTAAAGAAAAACTAAGCAAAGAAGAAGACTTGAGGTAACAAAAGACTGGATCTTGCATTAGACAATGGTGAAATGGTTTAAACAATAAAACAGGCAAAACAAGCTGGAGTACAACCCTAGCATGAAACTAAAACAAACCTGGACAACGCTAAACAAACCACTACGACTAAACAAGTTAAAAGAAATGAAAAGTTAAGAGGGTTTGATTTACAAGACAATATCCGGATTACAACCCTGCAAATAACCCAGACCACAGAAATGACGACAAAATAAACCACCAAAACTCCTCTCCGGCTGACCAAAAGGAGCGTCTTCCAATTACCAAGCGCGGCATCTTAGCCACAAATTTACTCATCAGATTCAGCAGAGCCGTCTCCAATTTCAACATCATTATCTTCAGTTAGCAGGTTCCCGAGAGGATTCTCATACTCCATGTCATCAGGCCTCATCCCCACAAAGTAGGCATCATGAAGTTTGGGTAAAGGATTCTGCGCGATATTCTGGGTGTCACTGTCTTGGATCACAATCAGGTTTTCCTGGATCTTGTGTTTTCGGCTTACCACAAACCGGCCACCTCAATTTTCTTTTACAATTCTAAACAAAACATGTTAGAATGGACTCATTCAGTCCTTATTATTAACAACAGCTTTTTTCTTTTGTTTTTTTTCATTTTTTTTTCATTTTTTATTTTTTTTCCAGTTATGGTCGAATCTTATGTGGATTGCCTACGCATCATGTCCCCACATGAATCAGACCGTACGTAGTTCTGACCGATGCAAGGTAAAATAACAATAAAACATATTTTGGAATTTCAATTTTTCACAGTAAAACATACTTTGATTACAATGATTAAAAACTGACAAACTTACACCGAACTAACAGACTCTGGCGAAAGACGAGATACAGACTTGAACATTAAACAACCCACATACTCTAATCAAAAGAAATAAAAATTAAAAAATAGACTAACAGATTTCTTCCCATATATGCCAATTCTGACCAAATGGCTATTTTTGCAAACGTGGCCCCTTCACATGAATTTTGAGGCAGGGAAGGATTATTTTACAAACTTGTCCATTCTTTTACGAAAACAGCCTTTCGACAACTGAAAGATACTCTAAGGC
>MU774526.1:4663-31529 GCA_026770625.1 Nicotiana glauca
AAAATCATCATTTTTCATTTCAAGTTCATAACTTTCAACTTTAGATATTTAGGTCTGAAACACGTCAAACAACGTCCGATTTTGATCAAATTTCACAGAAAGTGCTTAACAAATATTTAAGACCTCTACCGGGCGTCGGAACCAAAATACGAGCCCGATACCCATATTTTCTAACTCAATTCCATTTCCATTTTTCCTTATTAATTCCAGAAAACAATTTAACAGAAAAATTCTTTTACTCGGGTTTTGGACCTCGAATTTCGACTCTGGGCACATGCCCGAGTCCCATATTTTTCTACGGACCCTCCGGTACCGTCAAATAACAGATCCGGGTATGTTTAACCAAAATATTGACCAAAGTTAACTATATTAATATTAATACCAAAATTCTTCAAACTTTTTACAGAATTCACATATTTTAACATAAAAACTTTCCAGCTCCACGCCCGAACTGTACACGTAAATCGAGGCAACTAAGACCGAGGTTTCCAAGGCTTCGGAAGCGCAAAAAAAGGGAGAAATACGGTGATGACCCTTTGGGTCGTCACATCAACAAAGCTAAGTGATAACAATTTAGAACTAATATAATATAGTTAAGTTTGAATAATGTAGCAATAGTCAGTGTCATTATATATTCATTACTCAAACTTATGTATTTGGACAAATCAGTTTGTAAAATGGGCCAGGCATGATTCAATGTCATTTGGGCCTACTATTTTTGAAGGACTGAACCAACAAATAGCCCATCAATTTAATATTATGCAAAAGAAACAGGTCGAGACATTGGACATGCTGGGCTTTGATCTTTCCTCCATTTTTCAACTATTAAACTTAGACTCCTAGTGAAAATAGCTTCCCTATGGTTGTAACAATGGACAACTACAATATTATTTTCTTCGACATATTGGACAAAATTGACTTGATCAAACTTAAAATTATGGAGAGACAATGACCATTTGTTCAAATAGTGACCATCACAGACTTGGTTAGAATATTGCAGAAAACAAACAGGATAGCTATAGAAGATGGCATCAACATTCAGGTTACACTTTGAGCAAATCTTTCAAAGACTGATTAGTTAGCACACAGTACATTTTTGAAGCTCAATTCACACTTAATATCTCTAGGCATCAACTTTATAGCAAAATTAGATTCAGCATGACTTAACATAAGATTTGAACAACAACATTGTAGGTTGGGACATACACGAAGGAATGCAACAGAACAAATACATGATGCTTTTGAACATGTTACATGTGAATGGATAAGAAGTGATTAACCCAACTCAAAACACACACTCAGATTCTGCCATGTCTCGATAAGGGGAGTAAAACAATTTAAACCCCTCATCAAGATTCAACAGCTCAAAAAATCAACTTTTGTAAGGCTTCGTCTTACTTTTTCAGCAAATCAACATAATGATTTTAACGAACCATATGAACGATTAAATATGACGAGTGTGCGTGTGTACAATTAGTAAAAGAAAAGGGTTACTACAGTGATCCTTAGCAGGCAAATCCATAGTAGATTTTCAGTCTTAAACTTGCCAAAAACTCACATTCATTCATGTTTAAACAAAGTAAACAGCCATTTTACACTATTTCATCAAAAGACTTCAAAGAAGAGCCAACACTTATTTTAAATCGGAAAGCAAAAATACAGAAATGAGATGCGTACCTAAATTCGTAAACGAAATTGAACCTTTGCCAAATAAAGGCTAAGAAAAACCAACAATGATGAACTCAGCAAACCCAAACGGTAGAAGAATAGCAGAAGATAAACTCAAGACCTTGATTAAACCGACAAATGTCAACAGTCAAAAAACCCAGCAAAGAAAATGAGATCGAATCCGAGCTTCAAAATTGAAGTTGAGCCATTTTTTATGTTTTATAAAAAAAATCGACTAGAAAGGAAAGGGTCAGAAGAGAATGACCAAAACCTAGGAATTTTACTCGGCTAAGTTTTAAATATTTTTTTCGATTTTTTTTCTTTTTTTCTCTTAACACACAGAACTTACTTTATATAGAGCCTTCGAAAAACCTCAAAAAATCTGCTAAAAACCACGAAAATCTTTTGGTTTTTGAACAATTTTGGGACAAATGGAGGGCGTGGATTGACTCACATCTATCCACGGCTCCCATTCATCCAACAATTGTCCTTTCATACCCGAGATCGTACGATCTGGGAGAGAATATTCGTTATTTCTGACAAATCCGTTGAGGATAAGGTAACGTGGAGGGGGGACCATTTTGAGTGAACTCAGGTGAGTTATGGCGAGTTGAGGTGAGTCGGTTTAAGGAACATTATGAATAGTAGCAATAGGCGCCGCTTCTGAGTTCTCTAGATTTAGGGTTTGGAGATGGGGAAATGTTTTATGAGGGATTTTATATTAAAGGGGAAAAGGGGCAGGTCAGTTTATTTGGTTGGGTTTGATCTGGTTTGGGCTGGGGCTGTAGAGAGGGAAGTGTTTGGGCTGGGGGGAATTAAATTAAAGATGGCCCAACTTAATTCTTTTGCAATTCTTCCATTATTTCTAAATTTTCCTTACGTTTCCTTTTTCTTTCTTCTTCTTTTTTCTAATTAAAAATCCTAATAATTAAAAATCCTAAATTATCTAAAAATATGAAATTAACCTAATTAACTAATTATAAAAATATAAACATCCCTTAAATCTAAATTAAAAGAGGAAAATCAATAAACTAAAATTAAAAGACAAAAAATGTAAAAATGAGCTATTTTTGTGATTTTTAAATTTTTATAAAGCAAATAATTATTGATTAATTCTAAAAATATAAAAACAGATCCTAAATGTAATGCGCGACATTTTTGGTATTTTTTTCATGATTTAAATAAAATTCAACATGCAAGAAAAATGCAAACAATTAATAAAAATCTATAAAAATTCCTAAAAATGGAAAATAATTAAGAAAAGATCTATTTTCTTGGATTTTATAGGAGTATTTCATGTATGGAAAAAATTACATGCTCACAGAAGAAGCGGTACATGACCTCGCCATTCGCGAAAGGACAATAGTAAAGGTTTCAATTTAGCATTGAGAGGACAAAATCGCACGACGGGAAAGAATGGATGTGAAGTTTTTCCTAACTCTGTAGCCTCTGGGGGATAAATACAGACGTCTCTGTACCGATCCCTCAGACTCTACTAAGCTTCTCTGTGAACTGTGAGACTTATGTAACATAGAGCTCTGATATATGTAACCTAGAGCTCTGATACCAACTTGTCACGACCCGGATTTTCCACCCCCGGGAGTCGTGATGGCGCCTACTAGTGAAAGCTAGGCAAGCCAATCAATTTAACTTGTATTGTTTCTTTTTTAAAAATTTGTTAACCGTTAAAGGCCAACAATTTATGATAAACAAAATTTAACAAGCGGAAGAATAAATTGCAAGTTTAATAACATTGCCAATACAATTCCCTAACAATTCTACCCCAAGATTTGATGTCACAACTTCACGGAATATCTACGAGTACTATAAATAAAGATCTGAAAGAATTAACAAAATACTGTCTCTGGGATTACATAAAAGAAACAGGAAAATAGATAGAGGGAGATGCCAAGGCTTGCGGATTCCTGCAGGACTACCTCGGGTCGCCTGATAATAAAGGAACAACAATCTCACTGTGGTCCGAAGTCTCCAGTACTGGGATCTACACAAAAGAGTGCAGAGTGTAGTATCAGCACAACCGATCCCTTGTGCTGGTAAGTGCCTAGCCTAACCTCGACGAAGTAGTGACGAGGCTAGGACTAGACTACCAAGTAAACCTGTACAGATAAATAATGTACAGCGGGAAATAGAAGAAAAAATATACAGTCAAGGCTGGGAGTGGAAACATGTTGTGTGGGCATATCAAATAGCAACAAGAAGATAACAGTTAAGTATATGGAACACCACAATTCAATTGAAGAGAGGAAGGGGAATCATGCTGCGGGGTAAAACAAGTATCAATAGAAAACCAACAATTAAATTTAGAGAAACCATAACTCAATTATCAATATAAGTCAAGAAATTCAAAGACAAGTACACAGCATCATTCTTCATACTTTAGCACTGTGTCACCAAAACAATGCACGACATCATCCTTCATGCTTTAACACTCTCTCACCAAAATAATACACGGCATCACCCTTCGTGCTTTACACTCTTCATCACCCAAGCAACAATCACAAGCAATTTGGGCAAGGGAATCGATAATATCACAATAAAATCAAGTAACAACAAGAAATCAGCAAGTAAGCGTAAAGAACACCATGACTTAATCACCAGTAAAATCAGGAAAATCAAGGACAAGTGCATGACATCACCCTTCGTGCTTTTACCCTCATCCTCACCATGAAAATCAGTATAATTGGCACGGAATCACTCTTCGTGCTTTAATACTCTCTCACCAAAATAATGCACGGCATCACCCTTCGTGTTTTAACACTCTCTTTCCAAAATAATGCACGGCATTACCCTTCGTACTTTACACTCTTGCTCAACCAAACAACAAACACAAACACAAACAATAAGAGCATGGAATAAATGAAATTACAACAAGAATCCCGGCAAGGGAACAATAATTCAACAACAAGTCCCGGCAAAGGACAACACCAAAACAACAACAATATCCCGGCAAGGGAGACAATTTCATGATTCTCTCTCTCCTTTCTTCTTTCACATTTACTTCACAACTCAATTCAATACTTGGGCCAATGCTCTATAATGTTCAACAATTCAATCCTCAAATTGAGCCAATGCACTACAATGTTCAATTAACAATAATACTTCTACAAGTCATATTCCTCAATAGAAATTATCATATAGAGCATGAACAATACGAAATAGAGTCGCATTAATCATAGTATAAGACTCACGGGCATGCTTGACACTAACGTATAGATACTCGTCACCATGCCTATACGTCGTACTCAACAAATAACACATAGCAAATAGGACACAACTCCTAATCCCTCAAGCTAAGGTTAGACCAAACACTTACATCGATGCCACGAACACAATTCACGTCTCAGTTATCGCTTTACCCCTCGATTCCACCACCATTTTGCTCGTATCTAGTCACAAGTTACTTAATTACATCAATAAATGATAAATGAATCAATTCTAATACATGAAAATGAGTTTTCTAAAGGTTTACCCAAAAGGTCAAAAATTGCCCCCAAGTCCACATGGTTAAAACCCAAGGTTCGAACCAAAACACGATTACCCATTCTCCCACGAACCCAAATATATAATTTGTTTTGAAATCGGACCTCAAATCGAGGTCCAAATTCCCAATTTTTAAAAAAACTAGGTTGTACCAAAAACACTCAATTTTCCCCATGAAAATCATTGATTTAAGTTGAAATCATGTTAAAAGATGTTAATGATTTAAGGAAACTAGTTAAAATTGACTTACAATTGATTTGGAAGAAGATTCGTTCTTGAAAAATCGCCCTAGGGAGTTTATGTTTTGAAGAGATGTGAAAAATAGTTGATTTTAGGCTAAGTATAAAAATTTGTATGTTGTAAGTATGGGAAATACGAACAGGGTTCGCAATTGCGAACACCGACCTCTGCTATGTTGGGAATTGCGAAGGGGTTCTCGCATTTGCGAGATGGGAATTGCGACTACTGTGTCGCATTTGCGACTGCTGGCTAAAGAGATCGCATTTGCGATCAAAAACCTCGCAATTGCGAGATGGGCATGGCCTGGGCTGCTTTCGCAATTGCGACATAGCCCTCGCAATTGTGATATCGCATTTGTGAGCCAGGCTTCCAAATACGAAGCCTGCAGGCCTGGGCACGCCAGCTAAAACCTGCAATTTACCAAGTCCAAAATCCACCCAGTGGCATATCCAAAACTCACCCGAGACCTCGCGGCTCCAAATCAAATATGCACACCAACCTAAAAATATCATACATACTCGCTTGTGCATTCAAATCACTAAAATAACATCAACAACTATGAATTTAGCATCAAAATCATGAAATTTTCTAAGAACTTCAAATTTCCAATTTTTCTCAAAAATGATCCGATTCACGTCGTTTCAAGTCCGTTTCTTACCAAATTTCACAGACTTATCTTAAATCACATATAAGACCTGTACCAAGCACCGAAACCAAAATACGGGCCCGATACCATCAAGTTCTAATCACAATTTATTTCCAAATCTCATATATAATTTTAGAAAACAATTTTCTTTAAAAATTTCATTTCTCGGGCTTGGGACCTCGAAATTCGATTTCGGGCATACGCCCAAGTCCCATATTTTCCTACGGACCCTCCAGGACCGTCAAATAATGGGTCCGGGTCCGTTTACCCAAAATGTTGATTGAAGTCAAATTAATTAATTTTAAATTCAAAATTCACCAATTTTTCATAGATTTTCACATATAGACTTTCCGGCTACGCGTCCTGATTGTGCATGCAAATCGATGTGAGATAGAAAGAGGTTTTTTAAGGCTTCGAAAAGCAGAATTTACTTTAAAAATAAGTGATGACCTTTTGGGTCATCACACTAATATGATTGTAGTCATATAACCTAAGCTAATTATATCATTGTGATTCATAGTAATATCGACCGCTTGTATAATAGCCATTTATATTAAGGTCATACATATCGGCCTATAGCAACCATATAAGTCTATTCACTAATATGGTTGTAGTCATATAACCTAAGCTAATTATATCATTGTGATTCAAAGTAACATCGACCGTTTATATAATTTCATTCATTAAGGTCATACGTATCGGCCTATAGCAACCACATAAGTTCATTCAGTAATATTATTACCTAAGCTAATTATATCGTTGTGATTCATAGTAATACCGACCGTTTATATTAAGGTCATACGTATCGGCGTATAGCAACCATATAATTTCATTCACTAATATGATTACCTAAGCTAATTATATCGTTATGATTCATAGTAATATCGACCGCTTGTATAATAGCAGTTTATATTACGGTCATACGTATTGGCCTATAGCAACCATATAAGTCTATTCACTAATATGATTACCTAAGCTAATTATATCGTTATGATTCATAGTAATATCGATCGCTTGTATAATAGCCGTTTATATTAAGGTCATACATAACGGCCCATAGCAACCATATAAGTCTATTCACTAATATGATTGTAGTATTCATATAACCTAATCTAATTATATCGTTATGATTCATAGTAAACTCGACCGTTTATATAATAGCCATTTATATTAAGGTCATACATATCAGCTATAGCAACCATATAAGTCCATTCACTAATATGATTACCTAAGCTAATTATATCGTTGTGATTCATAGTAATATCGACCGTTTATATAGTAGCCGTTTATATTAAGGTCATACGTATCGGTCTATAGCAACCATATAAGTCCATTCACTAATATGATTACCTAAGCTAATTATATCGTTATGGTTCATAGTAATATCGACCGCTTGTATAATAGCCATTTATATTACGATCATATGTGTTGTCCTATAACAACCATATAAGTCCTTTCACTAATATGATTACCTAAGCTAATTATATCGTTATGATTCATAGTAATATCGACCGTTTGTATAATAGCAATTTATATTAAGGTCATACGTAACGGCCCATAGCAACCATATAAGTCTATTCACTAATATGATTGTAGTCATATAACCTAAGCGAATTATATTATTATGATTCATATTAAACTCTACCATTAATATGATAGCCGTTTATATTAAGGTCATACGTAGCGGCCTATAGCAACCATATAAGTCCATTCACTAATATGGTTGTAGTCATATAACCTATGATAATTACATCATTGCGATTCACAATAATTGACCGTCTATATAATTTCATTCATTAAGGTCATATGTATCGGCCTATAGCAACCATATAAGTTCATTCACTAATATTGTAACGACCCGAACGGTCGTTTTGAGCTCTAGCACATCATTCAGCAATCTGAGGCAATGAGCAGCTTCATTTCAGGTATTACCACTTGTACGCATGGTTGGAATTAAATTTCGGGAAGTTCAGAGCTGATTTGGGAAGAGAATTCTCATTTCGGAAGCTTAAAGTTGGAAGAATTGACTAGGATTGGATTTTTGAGTAAACGATCTCAGAATTGGGATCTGAAGGTTCCACTAGGTTCGTATGATGATTTCAGACTTGGGCGTATGCCCGGATTGGGTTTTGGATGACCCGGGAGCGTTTTGGCGCCTATTGTGGAAATTAGTATTTTAGAAGAAATTTTATAAGTTTGGCTTGAAGTGCATTTCAGTGTTATCAAGGTTCGTTTGGAATTCTGAGTCTACGAATAGCTCCGTATGGTGATTCTGGAGTTGGGAGCGCGATCGAAAGTGAATTCGGAGGTTTATAGATCATTTCAGAGTCATTTGGATAAAGATAGAAATTAGAAGGTTTTTGAGAAGTTTGACCGTAAGTGGAATTTTTGATATCGGGGTTGGAATCCGATTTCGGAAGTTGGAGTAGTTCCGTAATGTGGAATATGACTTGTGTGCAAAATTTGAGGTCAATCGGACATGATTTGATAGGTTTCGTCATCGAATATTGAAGTTTGAAATTCTAAAGTGCATTAAGTTTGAACTGGGTGTAATTCATGGTTTTAGCATTATTTGATATGATTTGAGGCCTCGAGCAAGTCTGTAATATGTTTTAGGATGGGTTGGTAGGTTTGATTGAGGTACCGGGGGACTCGGGCGTGTTTTGGAAGCTCAACGTATCGATTTTCGCCTTGTGAGGATTGCTGGTTTTTCTGGTATAAGTACAGCAGGTTTTTAATCTATGCGATCGCAAGAAAGGGCCTGCGATCGCATAGAGCAAGAGTTGAGGGGGCTGAGATTTGTCCTTTGCGATCGTAGGAAGTGCAATGCGATCGCAGAGGAGGAGGTTGAGCTTCAGGTTGAAGGCTTATGCGATTGCGGGGTTGGAATTGCGATTGCATAGTGTGAGTTTGGAGGCTGTGATGCGTTTGGCATGTGCGAACGCGGAGGCTAGCATACGATCGCACAGAAGGAATTTGGGAGGCAGCATAGCTGGCCTATGCGATCGCATAGAAGGTTCGCCTGGGCAGTGTTCTTTTAAAATCGGATTTTGGCTCATTTCACTTCATTTTCTTCCATGGGAGCCGATTTTGGAGCAACTTTGGAGTGTAATTGTCATCACCAAGCATGAGGTAAGTGATTTCTACTAGTTTTCAGTTAAATACAAAGTTTATATATAGATCTAGACATTGAAATTAGTATAAATTTGAGGTTTTAGTGGAAAACCTAGAAATTGACATTTTTTGGAATTTGACCACAATTTTGGATATGGAACTGAGAGTAAATTATATATTTGAGTTTGTGAGGTTATGGGTAAACTTATTCTTCGAAAATTTTGGAAATCCGGGCACGTGAGCCCGAGGGCAATTTTGTCAACTTTTCGACCGGGGTTAGGAATTGTTATAAATAGGATTATAATGAGTACCTTAGCATATATTAATGGGTTTACATAATTATTGGCTAGTTTTGGAGCATTGTGCATCGATTCGAGTCTTCGGAAGGGTGTGGAATGCCAGTTATGGATCTTCGAAGCGAGGTGAGTCTCCTTTCTGACCTTGTAAGAGGGAATTATCCCCATAGGTGAGTTAAAACGTTATGTGCTCCTATTTGTGGGGGGGATACGTATGCACGAGGTGACGAGAGTCCGTGCATAGCTACTATTATGCTATTGTCCGGGTAGTCTAGGACCTAAAAGCATGCTATACTTGGATTAATCGCAAACTTATTGACAGCTTGAATTGCTTAAATCACATTGAATTAGTAAATAACATTCTAAAAGGATTAAATTCGTTTTTCTTAAATGGTTAAAAGAGGATTGACTTTCTTTGGATAATTGCTCCGTGTGGACTCTTGATTGACTATCTGTGTGTTTTTATTTTGGAGCAGGCCGAACGCTTCGGCAGATTAATAGATGCATATATGGTTTGCGCCGTTGGACCCTCGGCAGTGCACAGTTTACATTTCTGTTGGAGCAAGCCGTCGACCTCGGCATGACTTGCGCATGTTGGTATTGTTGCCTTGAACTTATTACGTTGTTATTGCCTCTTCATGGCTCGAGAATATTTGGATAATAATAAAAAGGAAAATCTGGAAATTTCCTATAAAGGATTTAAATGTTTACTTGTTTCCTTCTATTTGGATTAAAACCATATTTATAGAAATCCACAATTTAATGTATTACTGACTTCATTATTCGTCCACTAGTAAGTGTTGAAGTCGACCCTTTCGTCTCTACTTCTTCGAGATTAGACGGGATACTCATTGAGTACACGTTGTTTACGTACTCAAACTACATTTTTGTGCATTTTTGTTGCACATGCATATGCATCTCTAGTGGCCTATTGGGCGTAGCAGCACGGATAATACGGAGACTTAGGTGAGCTGCACTTCTCGAGGCGATTCGCAGCCAGCAGAGTCTATTTCAGTTTTCTGTATTTATTTCTGTTCAATATTGTATTTCAGACGATTGTTTTATTACATTATTTCTTAGAAATTTCTCATGCACTTGTGACACCGGATTCTGGGAGGATTTTTGGATTATTAAATGTTAAGTTTTGTTAAAGATTTCACAGTTGTTTCTGTAAATTTTATTATTCGTTGTTTAATGTATAAAGAAAAATGATTTTAGACAATACAAAAATTGGAATTTAATTAAGTATTTTGGTTAGCTTGCCTGACAACGGTGTCCGGCGCCACCACGACTCTCATTGGATTTTGGGTCGTGACAAATATGATTGTAGTCATATAACCTAAGCTAATTATATCGTTGTGATTCATAGTAAACTCTACCATTTATATAATAGTCGTTTATATTAAGGTCATACGTATCGGCCTATAGCAACCATATAAGTCAATTCACTAATATGGTTGTAGTCGTATGACCTATGATAATTACATCATTACGATTCACAATAATTGACCGTCTATATAATTTCATTCATTAATGTCATATGTATCGGCCTATAGCAACCATATAAGTCCATTCACTAATTGATTATAGTCACAACCTATGATAATTATATCGTTGTGATTCATAGTAATATCGGTTGCTTGTATAATAGTCGTTTATATTAAGGTCATACGTATCGGCCTATATCAACCATATAAGTCCATTCACTAATATAAGCGGTCGATATTACTAATATGATTTTATTCATATAACCTATGATAATTACATCGTTGCGATTCATAGTAATGTCAACCGCTTGTATAATAGGCGTCTATATAATTTCATTAATTAAGGTCATACGTATTACCTTATTTATGTAATATATAATATATATATATATATATATATATATATATATATATATATATATATATATATATATATATATATATTGATTAATCTTAATTATAATAAAAGGGAAATCATGATTAAATTTTAGGACTAATGTATTCTAGCTTCTTTTTTAGGAGAAAAAACAAGAAGACATTTTTGGACTAAAATATTAAATATAATTTTCGGAGAGAAACAAAGGAAAAAAGTTAAAATATAATTGGAGGGAAATTGAAAGTTTTTACTCTTTATATATCTCTTAAACACAAGAACAACATCTCTAACTCTCTAAACAAAATAGATACTCTAAACATGAATGCTAACGTATGGATTGAAGAAGAATTCTATCCATGGTTTCGGATGAAGGTGCCCAAATCGTACATTAAGCGTGATTTTCTGGTAATTTTATTTTTCTTATATTTTCATGATTTGATAACTGTTGATTATCCCAACTAGCCATGAACCTTGAACCCTATCTATACATTATGTTCTTGCATTTTATTCCAAAGAGTATCTGTGGCTATCTTCCTCCTAATTCGGTGAAAATGATGCTTCGATGTAATGTGAAGGAGTGGGTTTTGACTCTCACAAGTGGTATTCGAAGAAGACTTGTCAATGGGTGAAAATAATTTATTGTCGATAATAATATGAAGAAAGGGAATGTCCTTCTCTTTGAACTAGTTGAGACTACATCAGGGGCTGTGATCTTCTCTGTTGAAGAGCTAGGATTAACTAATGCTTAGCTTGATAATTTCTTCTCTTTAGTTATATGTAATGACTTCAAATGGATCATAGTAATGGATTAATATGATTGTTCTTTATAATATTGTTTGTATATTTTTAATTTATTATTGTTATATTTATTTATTTATTTTAAGAAGACTACTGATTTATAAATAGCCAATTAAAATTAGGAAGTCATTAAACAATATATTTAGTGCAAAAGTCCCCCAATTTTTTTCTATCACTTTAAAACCAAGAACAAGACCAGGAAGATTATTTTCTTTTTTCCCAAAAAGTTTAAAAATCGACATTAATTTGCTCATAGAGAAGTGGAAAAATCAACACGGAAAATTAAAACCTAAAACTAAACCTAAATCAAAAGAGAACGTAAACCTAAACCTAAACCTAAACCTAAACAAGGATCAAATAATCTTTACATGGATTAATCAAGTCTTCTAAGGTAAGATTATGAGATAAAACCTATGAAGTGCACCGCCACTATATGGCAGAAGTTCAAAAAAAATCCTCAATCTGTATAGGCGAATGGATAAATTAAAGACAAACTTCTATAATTAATTGTAGTCATGGAGGAGTGTAATGGTGCATAGAGGAGTGAAATAGACTACTGGAAAGTGTAATAGTTGCATGAATGAGTGGAACGAACTACTGAGAAGTGCAATGGGTGCATGGAGGAGTGGTAGGGGATGCTAGGATGTGTAATGTCCGCATAGAGGAGCGGATATGTCTATTGGTGTCACGACCCAAACCTTGCACTGGTCGTGATGGCGCCTCTCGTGAAGATGAGGCCAGCCAACTATCCCAACTCGCCTTTTCAAAAAAATAGTTAAACATAAATAAACAATTTAAGTATGACCTAATAGCGTTAATTAACGGAAATACAACCCAACACAGCCCTAATCGTGGTGTCACAAGTCACGAGCATCTATCAGAATGTAAATCTACTACAAGGTCTAAAATATACAAAATCGGAATAATGAACAAAAGAGAGAAACATGGTGCTGCGAACGCTGACAGTAACCTCCTTAACTCATATAACTCTTCCTCTGATCGGCCCAAACCCGGTACCGGATGTATAGATACCTGCTGCACACGAGGTGTAGGGAGTAAAGTAAGTACTCCAACTCAGTGAGTAATAAAGGTAAATAACAACTGAGCAGTAAGAAATCACATAAAGCAAACCATCATGCTGTATAGAAGCATGGTACAATCCTTCGAGAAAACAGTGATGCTGTTAAATCTTTGGAAATCTCTTGGCTCAGTTTAAATCTCTTTTGAAAATGATCTTTCCAACAGTTATGAAATGATTTCAAAACAGTTAGTGCCGATAAGCACAGAAAATCCTCCCCTCGGGCACAAGTACCACAGTATAACAGGTAAAAAGGCAAGTAAATATGCAAGATGAGCACATAAAAGTTCGCCCCTCGGCAATATCTCAAAATAGTTTTTGACCCTCAGGCTCTCTCTCTTAGATCACTCTCAAAACAGTATCATATAGTAACCGCTGCGGCGTGCAGCCCGATCCATATATCGTCGACGGCGCTCACTAGGGGTGTGCAGACTCCAGGAGGGGACCTTACGGCCCAAGCGCAATATCAAGCCACCTCATGGCATATAAAATAAGGTCTGAAAGCCTTATCACACCACTCATAAGGCCTGAAAGCCTCCTCATGTCACTCAAGCCACCTTGTGGCATATAAAGTATCTCAGGCCCTCGGCCTCATATCACTCAGCATATTCTCACATATGGCCCTCGGCCTCACTCAGTCCGAAAATCATCACAAGCCCCTCGGGCATTTATAAAACAGTAGTTCTCAGCCCAAAATATCATTTAGAAATATCATTTAAGTTTCAAATCTGAGTAAAATTGGCTGAGTTTGTAAAACAGTAGATATCAACAGGACTGAGTTCAAATAATATGTCAAAACAGTGAGGAAACAGTGATAAAATTCCCAAAGGGGTCAAATAATTGGCACGAAGCCCAAATATGGCAATCAGCCCAAATCATAATAATAACAAATAGGTTTCAGTTAGATACGCAGTAAAATCATCAATCGGGACGGACAAAGTCACAATCCCCAATGGTGCTCTACCCCACGCTCGCTATCCAGAGTGCAAGTCACCTCAATATAGCACTATGGTGTGCAATACGGGGTTTCAAACCCTCAGGATATTATTTACAATCATTACTCACCTCGAACCGGTGAAATCTCTAGCTCGCGATGCCTTTGCCCCTCAAATCGGCCTCCACGCGCGCCGAATCTATCCAAAAACAAAGTGAATACATCACAATATGCTAAGGGAACAAAGCCCAAGCGAAAACAAACAATAACGGGCACAAATCCTGAAATTACCAAAATCCGAGCCCCGAGCACATTTCTCGAAACTCAAAAATTTTCACATCAACGAATTCCTTACCTCGCCACGAGTTCATACATATAAAATTACAAGAATCGAAGTTCAATTGACCCCTCAAATCCCTAATCTTAGCTCTCTTAAGTTTAAGCCCTAACCTCCATTTTTAGTCCAGGATTTCTTAGATTTCCAGCCTTAATTCATGTAATAATACCATAGGATTGTGTTTTAAGTCCAAGAATCCTTACCTTATCGAAGCTCCTTGAAATTCCTCTTCAAAATCGCCCACAATTCTCCAAGTCCGAAGTTAGAAATGAGAAACCCTCAAAAATTCGCGAAGAAGACCAATTAAATATTCTGCCCAGTCATTACCGCATCTGCGGTTATATTGTCGCTTCTGCGACTTCAGCTTTAACGGTCAATACCCGCTTCTGCGAAAATTCACTTATGTCCATGATCTGCTTCTACGGTCCTATTTCCGTTTATGCGGCTTCGCTTCTGCGATCAAATGTCTGCTCCTGCATAAATCACCAAGGCCCCATATACCGCTTCTGCGGTCCAAAAGTCGCATCTGCGACTCCACATATGCTGTCCCCACTCCACATCTGTGGTTCTGCCAAGCCCACACGAAAATCGCTCCTGCGATCTATCTTCCGCACCTGCGAGACCGCTTCTATGGTTCCTTTCCGCAGAAGCGGAAATACCAGAAGCAGCAGGCCTGCAATTTGCCCAAGTCCAAAACTCATCCCGATAGCCATCCGAAATCACCCCGAGGCCCCCGGGACCTCACCAAAAGTGCCAACCCATCCTAAAACATCATCCAAACTTGCTCCAATCATCAAAACACCTCAAACAACACCAAAATTCTCAAATTACATCGGATTCAAGCCTAAGTTCTTCTAAAACTTCCGAAACATGCATTCGATCAAAAACCCAACCAAACGACATCCGAATGACCTGAAACTTTACACACACATCCCAAATCACTTAACGGAGCTACAGCAACTCTCGGAATTCCATTCCGACCCTCGGATCAAAATCTCACCTATCAACCGAAATTCGCCAAAATACTAAATTCGCCAATTCAAGCCTAATTCTATACCGGACCTCCAAAATCACTTTCGATCACACACCTAAGTCACAAATCATCTAACGAAGCTAACCAAATCATAAAAACTTTGATCCGAGCTCATATACAGATAAGTTAACTCTCGGTCAACCCCTTTCAAATTCAAAGCTTTCAACTGAAACTGTTTCTTTCAAATTTATTCCAAATTTTCCTGAAAACCAAAACCGACGATCTACATTAGTCATAATGCATAACACGGGGCAAGTCATGCCTGAGAACTGGCGATCAAGGTGCAAAAGCTCAAAACGACTGGTCGGGTCGTTACATCCTCCCCCACTTAAACACACGTTCGTCCTCGAACGTACCCAGAGCTGTTCTAAAAGCCAACCAATCGCTGAATAACCTTACCATAAATATACCCTGGGGGTGATCCCACGTCACCCTATCTCATATAGGTCCGATAATATATTTTAACTAAAATCACACAATCCAGTCTAACCCATAAATCATAGAACCACATTTCACTTTCCGAAATTACACACAAGGTTAAAACCTCACATCTATACTCTGAATAGCCCCGAACCAGCTGTAGTAACCCTTACCTGCAACCTCAGGTGCAATTATATGATATACCACATAACTCAAACACTCGAAACGATAACTTCTATTCACAGTAGCTGCACATAACAACCGAATATCGATAGGAAACCTCTTATCAACTAAAGTCTCATTCCAACACTTTTACATACTGCCAATGATAAATGAAACGTTCAATAAATCGTAACCATCTCTCAGGTCAACCATTCATGAAGTCACTTCCTTTTTGGCTAATACCACAGCAGATCTCCGAGCCGAACCTTGCCATTATCCTTCCAACAAGCTGAAATCAAATTCGTTCGCATTCATTAATGACCCCAACGATCACCTCGAATCCAACACACCACTCTGGTGACATGACACATCAATACAGGCCTAAGAGACAACTTGTATAATTCGCGCACCAATAAGAAATGGTCTGAATATACTCAAATCATGAAAATGACCCCAAATGAAAGAACTGTACCTCAAGCTCATTAGTACCATCACAATACAAAACTGAGATCCCATCTCACATCGTAGAAATAGAACACATGAATCTACCCCGAAAGGTCATATCTCTACGTAGTCTCGCTACAATGCGCGATCCTATCCAAACACTGCTACACATGGAACACCTCAAGTCACTATGCTCAAAATCGACAGCCACGTACAATTTGATGTCTGGAACCAAAGCAAATCATTACCTCCGCGGCTAAACAAATAACATACGCCATGCAACCCGATAGGACATAACTGATACGTCGTTCACTGAGCAACGCTCCATTACTCTTCCCGTTTGAATTCCACAAAGAGACCCCAATTGAATCGCACCATATGTGCCTATAACCAACAAATCATAACATCTCGCAACACAGAAAGGTGACTCATAGATCTCCCCCGATCACTAATAAGCTCAACAACGGTCGAATCAATACCTCCGTCAACAATGCCATTCAGAGCCAACCAAGCCGACTCAAGATAGAACACTCACCCACATTGGCCTACCAACGAACTCCTTACCAAGGAAACCTGAAGCTGCTCCTTCCACCTCTATGACTCTGCCGGTGCTATATGATACAATTCAAGGCACCAAATCAATACCGAAATCAACAACCTTGCCTAGCGACATGTCCATCCACAAGAAACACCTTCGAGAAGTCCCTTACCATCGGGACTGAATCAATATGAGGAGACTTAGCACTGACACTCATCACAAAACCCCAAATAAGAAAGGCAATCCTTCCAAGCCGTCTGTTGGCCTTCAAAATATGAAAATCCCCAATAGACACAATCCGTCGAACATCGCCACTCATTCTGTGGCATTTCCCGACATAGCCAACCGCGCCATCTTATCACAATAGTCCAGAATAACACAACACGAAAACATCCAGTCTACACCCTAATATCATATCCAAAATCTAACATACCAAGCAAAGAAAGATCCACTCTGGCCTCCAAATCGCGGCAGTCACTAAACAGTGCTAATACACACGATCTAAAATCGCAACATAGCCTGAATATGAGAACTTCTGGTCTCCAATTCTGTGTAGCACACAAATCACCATTACCTGATCCCGAATTCCGTCGTCCGAATACATATCGCACTTCCAATACCCAGTCATTCCATGAAAAATATCCTAAAATTCCTATGTGCCATATAAGCAACTCGAATATCAGCAGTTGATCTAGCCCGAAAGTTTCGCAATACTACTACAATGCCATCAACTTAATCACATTGCCCTTTTTCTGAAACCTATACTCTCGTCAAATCACTTCCAAATAACAATACCATTTCCTTAATCATCTGAGGCTACCCGCTGCCTAAGAGTGTTATGAACTTCCTTTCAGAACTGAACTGAAACCTCATACATGTAAATCTCGATCCTTCGCAACATACCGCATATACCACACCATCCAAGGATAACAGGAAAACTTTTATCTCCCTCCCGAGCCACAGACATCTACGCACTCAACTAGTCAAGAACTTCCATTGATCCCATCTAGAGGAAAAATCATTACACATCCCATGCCTCTCATATTCGTAGAAAATGCACCTCTCCAACTACGGTAAAAATCAACAAGAACTCCCCCAATTCCTTTTGCATAAATTAAACTGCCAGGACTGAATCCTTCTAACTAGACCAAGCTAAGCAAGCCATCAAAACCCATGAGCATTGCTGCAAAATACCTGTATGCACACATATACAAAGAATTAATTATATCCTTACCATACCGATTTGGTCTACTATCAAGATACTTCATCCATCTAAATTTCCTTATGTTTCATCCTTAACTTAATATTTCCTCTTGTTGTAGCACCACAATTCCTCAACCCAGTCTCACTACGCGAGACCCAAGCACATGACCACACTGTCTAAGACCCATGAGCCGCTGAATACTCTCTCACATATATTCCAAGTAACACCATATTACAAATTACTTTACTCTGAAGGACTTCCTGCGAATTTAAATCCATTAACTTTATTTTTCTGAAATTGATACATAAAATCCCATAATTAACCTAAAAATACCACAAGTCTGAACCTCTTCCAATGAAAACCACAGCTTCTAACCACATATGCAACTTTAAAGCACTCAATTGATGTATACAGACTCTTGAACACATTAGAACTATTCTCGCAAGGCATTCACTCTTATTCAAACTGCAACTTACTGACCTAACAAATAGAACCACCTGTGCCTCATTGACACTCCGATACTGCAAAATGAAGTCCTCATCCCAATACAACCGAGCAACTTTCTGCTCTATACGCCGAGTATCCTTTATCAATAACACTCTAGACATTCCGTGGTTCTCATCTCTATGAGGCATAATGTAACCTTTGTCAAAATTTTCCTTTACTCTAGCCATAGCTAATTCACTCGCATGCCCCAAGCTGGATCTAACATAGCACCTAACCGTGCAATTAGCTGCACACATCAGACTCCCCCACTTGGCTCGAAGCCATAGATAAGGAAACTCAATAACTCATAACAATTTTACTCTATTGATGCCACAATACCATAGTGATATTATACTCAAATCACTTATAAGTTTGTGAAAACACAGATCATCCAGTACTATAAATCTTCTGCAAATCTTGCATTCATCACCGCAACAGTTAAGTTCACTCTCTTAAACGACCCGAAATTTCAAATTTTAACACGTACCCTTCAATTACACATGAGATCTTCTAACATACACATAAGGATCATACCACTTAAGAACACTCCGCAGGAGATAACCCACCTGTTTCGCCTCACTATAACATTTCCGTATACCTTCCACTGTCATACACATTACACAACCACTTAGTCTTTCTGAGTCTGAACTCATACCGCAACATGAAATTTACTTCACTCCCAACTAGGAGACATGAAAAGATTCCTCACACGCCCATAACTCGGGGCTACACATCAAATCACAATGGAAACCATACACTTAATAGTTCACCTATCATCCAGCAGGTCTTCCTCGACACTTCCAAGTTACATAGATACATCTCGCAGTACTAACATACTCATCACTTAGCTAACCAGCCGTCATTCCCACTAATAGGGACAATACCAAACATATAAGTTCAAGACACTTGCTCACACAATCAGCACCTCGGTGCTCAAGCCATAGGCAAAGATCCGGCCTCAAGTCCTCTAGACTAGCCCAACATCAAACTCACAGAGATCACATCTCGCCCCTTGATCGGGAAATCACAAGCCGTCAAGGCACATCTGATACTGAGCGCTCATGCGCGCATACAAACACGTGGAAAGAATTTCAAGAGTTTCTTTTCAAGCTGAATCAAGGACGCACAATAAGAATTCAAGAATGTGAAGTTTTCCTAAAGGTTCTGCAGCCTCTCGAGGATAAATACAGACATCTTTGTACCGATCCGCGAGACTCTACTAAACCTGCTCATGACTCGTGAGACCTAGTAACCTAGGCTTTAATACCAACTTGTCATGACCCAAACCCCGCACTGGTCGTGATGGCGCCTCTCGTGAAGACGAGGCCAGCCAACTAACCCAACTCGTCTTTTCAAAAAAATAGTTAAACATAAATAAACAGTTTAAGTATGACTTAATAGCATTAATTAGCGGAAATACAACCCAACACAGCCCTAATCGGGGTGTCACAAGTCACGAGCATCTATCAGAATGTAAATCCACTACAAGGTCTAAAATATACAAAACCGGAATAATGAACAAAAGAGAGAAACATGGTAATGCGAACGCTGATAGTAACCTCCTTAACTCATATAACTCTACCTCTGATCAGCCCAAACCCGCTAACGGATGTATAGATACCTGCATCAGCACAGGAGGTGCAGGGAGTAAAGTGAGTACTCCAACTCTATGGTTCCTGCATCTGCACGAGCACCTGCGAGACCGCTTCTGCGGTTCCTTTCCCGCAGAAGTGGAAATACCAGAAGCAGCAGGCCTGCGATTTGCCCAAGTCCAAAATTCATCCCGATAGCCATCCGAAATCACCCCGAGGCCCCCCGGACCTCAACCAAAAGTGCCAAACCATCCTAAAACATCATTCAAACTTGCTCCAATCATCAAAACACCTCAAACAACACCAAAATCCTCAAATTACATCGGATTCAAGCCTAAGTTCTTCTAAAACTTTCGAAACATGCATTCGATCAAAAACCCAACCAAACGACATCCGAATGACCTGAAACTTTACACACATATCCCAAATCACTTAACGGAGCTACATCAACTCTCAGAATTCCATTCTGACCCTCAGATCAAAATCTCACCTATCAACTGGAATTCGCCAAAATACTAACTTCGCCAATTCAAGTCTAATTCTACACCGGACCTCCAAAATTACTTCTGATCTCACACCTAAGTCACAAATCATCTAACGAAGCTAACCAAATCATAAAAACTCCAATTCGAGCTCATATACAGATAAGTCAACTCTCGATCAACCCTTTTCAAATTCAAAGCTTTCAACTGAAACTGTTTCTTTCAAATTCATTACAAATTTTCCTGAAAACCAAAACCAACGATATATATTAGTCATAATGCATAACACGGGGCAAGTCATTCCCGAGAACTTGCAATTAAGGTGCAAAAGCTCAAAATAACCGATCGGGTCGTTACAATTGGGAAGTGTAATGGTTGCATAGGGTCTCTACAGAGAGACTTTAATTCCCACTAGGAAGTGGAATAGCTAGTATAATTGAGAGATTATAATCCTCCCTATATATTTTGAGTAAAATATGCTAGATCTACATAAAACAATCAAACTGAAAATACTACTACATCTAAGCATAAGAAATGGATAGGACTCCGACCAATAAAGTTGTTGAACAACCGCTCCATGACTCACCGGTTAGTCATAATATTTTGTACCAAGATCTTAAGCGTGACTATAGCAAGCTGAAGTGTGAGACTAATGAATTGATTGAGAGGGTGGTTCGTGATTCAAGCATTAATTACCTAAAAGGTGTGATGTTGGAGGAGCATCCCCTAACTTCACTCTATACTATGCTTGACGATATGCCCACACCATCCGCCCAGAATAGAGCTAAGAGCAATTCTATCATTGTTATCACTAGTGCTACCGAATCAGCCTCCAAGACCTCAAAGTCTCTTTCCGTGAACCAGAATATTGGGTAGTCCATGGATTATGAAGTTTTATCTCATGTTGTCTTTTTGATTATGGTGATGTTTTATAATAGTCTATGAAGTTGTCTACCCCCTATGGCGATGTTTTTATTTTTCTCGTTATGTATTGGTGATGTTATCATGCAATCTAATATTAATGAATGAATGAAATTATTATGTTTTAAATCTTTTTTTATTTTTTATATTTTTTATGAACTTTTTCCAAATTACCTGGGGTCTTGTATTAGAGAAAAAATAGAGTTTGAATATACAACACAAGGGTATAGAAAACCCTTCAAAAAATAGTGAGGCATAATGATCGTTTGATTCAAGTTAACAAAACAGTCTTATTGTCTTCAATATTGCAACTGTTCATTTGATGCCTAATGAAATGAAAGTACTAATAGTAATATTTGTAAAGATTAATTAAGTCCCTTAAAATTGGTCAATTATTTTCCAAATTAATATAGCACATTCAACTTATGACACCAACATTGGACAATAGGAAAATGTATTGTCAATAAATATAAAGATAGTTTAGTACTTCAAGATGCAAAATATAGCACATGCTGAACTTATGAAGATAGTTGATGAGTACTTGAAGATAGTTGAGTGCTTATGAATCAATGTAGTACGGATTAAAACAACTTCAAAATGATAACACTTTGGCACTTACAAGGCTCCAATAATATAGACAAATTAAAACATTCAGTTCAGTTCAAAATATATTTTTTTTAAAATTCAAGAGACATATTTTATTGCGTTCTAATATGGAGTACAAAAGACAAAGGCTTTGGCATCCTAAATACTTTATTCTACAGAGATTGAATGCGGCAACCAGTAATACATCAAACTAAACAATCAAACTGATAATAACCAAACTAAACAATAATCAATAGCTGAACAAAATACTTTTATCAACAATCAAACTGAACAATTTTTTGAAATCTTCATCCCTACAAACATTTCCAACTAACAATACAGATGACATAGCACTTGCTCCAACATCACTTTCATCAACACACGAACTTGAAGATTGTTCTTCACTGTAAATATTTCCTTTTTGGAATTTATTGAATGTTGCTACTAATTCATCATAAGATTTGTAAGACTTGAAGATGTTTTCTTTGAAACCTATAACTATAGGAGGACACTCACACCAAGAGTTGTATAATCCTGGCTTTTTACCACGAAATATTGCATACACCTTCGATGCCGATATATTATCAGCTTGAGATCTATTTCTAAACTCATTAAAAGCTGTTATGGCTTCATCATATGTTTTGAAGGCCTTGAAGATGCTAGCCTTGACACCAATAACCATAGGAGCACACCGATGCCAAGAGTTGTACAATCCAGGCCTCTTACCACGAAATACTAACTAAACTTTCGAAGCATTATTCCTCTTCCTGTGGTCCATTCCCTAATCTAACCCTAAGAAAGATAAGAGATGAAGAAGGAGAAAACAAAGATAGAAAAATAGGGGCTGGAAAAGCTTTTTAGGTTTAGCCAAATATATTAAGTATTTAGGATTAGAAAGTGACCGCTTTAATCATAAATACCAGTAGTTTAATTTTTATACGTATTTCCTCTAATTTTTATATGTATTTCCTCTAATATATTATCTGTATATTTTAGTGTATTTCGATTAATTGGTATAGTATATGTATATTTTAGTGTATTTCGTTTAATTAGTATAGTATATGTAAAGGAGCTTTATGGAAAATGATGAAGCATGCATCTTGGGAAGGTAAGACAACTAAATTAGTGAGAGAGAATTGTTGAAAAAAATTAACTTAAAATGAAAAATCTGCCAAAGGGTATATATGGAAAATAAAAATGCACAAATTCCACTATGCCCTCAAAAGCCATACGAAGTTACCATTATACCCCCATTCTGGACATTTGGGCCATTCTTGGTTTGGACAAATATATTTTTCGTTAGTTTAATACCAATTACTCCCTTCGCTCTAATTTATGTGAACCTGTTTGACTGGGTATAAAGTTTAACAAAAAAATGAAGACTTATTGAATTTGTAGTCCTAAACAAGTCAAAAGGGTTTAGTAGAGTATCGCGGATCGGTACCGAGACGTCTGTATTTATCCTTGAGAGGCTATTGAACCTTTAGGAAAACTTCACATTCTTGAATTCTTATCGTGCGTCCTTGATTCAGCTTGAAAAGAAACTCTTGAAATTCCTTCCACGCGTTTGTATGCGCGCATGAGTGCTCAGTCTCAGATGTGCCTTGATGGCTTGTGATTCCCCGATCGAGGGGCGAGATGTGATCTCTGTGAGTTTGCTATTGGGCTTGTCTAGAGAACTTGAGGCCGGATCTTTGCCTATGGCTTGAGCACTGAGGTGCCGATTATGTGAGTAAGTGTTTGGAATTTATATGTTTGGCGGTGTCCCTATTAGTTGAAGTAACGGTTGAATAGCCATGTGATGAGTATGTTAGTACTACGTGATGTATCTATGTAACTTGGAAGTGATGGGGAACCTAGAGTGATTATAAAAGCTTCTCATTAAGGGTAGAACTGGAAGTTTAAGTTAAATTGCTTAAAATTTTAGAAAAGCGTCATTCTTTTTTGAACGGACCAAAAAGGAAATAGGTTCACATAAACTGGAATAGAGGGAGTAATAATCAAGAAATATGAAGTAGAAGTGAAAGAAATAAGTGAATCTAACCAATGTAACTCAGCAGCAGTGACCTCAAGCTTAATGACCTCGAGGTGGGTTTATAACAATAAGAATAATCAAGCAAAAAAAGTAAAGTAAGAGCAATAGAGCTAAAGGACAATTCCGATGAATAGTAGGCAAAAAGTAGAGAGTATATTCTTTTCTCAATGATTAGATGATGTTATAAAATGATTGGGGTCCCCATTATATAATAGAGGAACCCTAAATAAGGTATATTTCTATTTACAGTAAAGAATATTCTTGGTACAACTGTCTAACCGCATAGTACGGAATCGTGCAATCCTCTTCTAGGATTCGCACCATGATCTTGGGGACGTGATAGGAATCTAGCTCATTCTGTTACAAATCCATAACGGTACTATTTCGGAGTCGATCATAATCAGCTTCGGCACTCCTCGTATTCCTATCTTCGATCCTTGCATTCTATCTTTGATCTTGAGTCTGGTATATTGGACTCGAACTCAGTTTCACCCGAACTCAGGCTTAGGACGGACCCTCAAGCCTATAAGTCGGAGGCATATGATTTTGATCGTATACAACTATATTTTTCAATAAAAAATAGCTATGATGAGTAACGAATAAAAATGAGAAGAACAAAAAATATACAGTAGAATATCTGCTCGTATCAGTAGTGTTAAGCCCTTTTTAGTTAAACCATTTTAATGAATGAATAAGGGGTAAATCCTAGCCAAAGATAATTAACTTTAGATTAATGAATGATAAGTAAGAAGAGTTGAGTAAGGTTAAACTCATGAACTCATTAAGATAACGGGGAAAAAATCTAATGTATATGATGAGCTTTACATTTATTCTTCACATCGTTAATCCACAATGTAAAATAAAGAGCAAAGAAAGAATTCACCATTAATGACCACAGGGTATATCTTTATTTATTCCATAACAATGTCCACAGAAGATGAATAGCAAAGTTCTGAAACTTCTCTCATCTTTGAGATGGATTCCCCTATTCTCATCCCTTATTAGTGAAGAAGTGTGTGATTTGTGTCCCTCCACCCTTTTATTCGTTCTCTCACCTAGTATATATACTAAGTAGACAGAGTACCTAAGTTATTTAACTGAATTACAGATTGACAATGCTGTGACATCCACTTTACGGTACAAGCATTCTGAGTACACAACATCGGTCGTGACCGAGGTGCTTATCACTATAGCGTTGTATGAATACGACTTCGGACCAAGTGACTTTATCGTCCCTCTTTACGCAGATTCTTGTTTGTCATATTTTGACCCATACAGTTAGTCCATCCGCCTATCGGGGTCACCCTTGGGCGAGCTCGGTAGGCGAAACTTGCTAATTCAAATATTTGAGAAATCTGAGCATTTTGGTTGATAGGAGAATACCCCATGGTGAGATAACAGTGTGACATTTCAAAATTTGCGCCAAACCATTGCGTTAGTTCGAAATGTCACTAATTCGTCATGCGTCATTATGTTGCACGTTCTCTATGAGTTGCATTGTTTCCTGTCCCCTTTCCATTTTCAAAATGGAAGCGCTTGGTTTTCCTGATCAGGGTATTTATATCTTAATAAATGGGGGAACTCTTACATTTGAATGTTGTGCTTCCCAATCACCCAAGAGAGACTTTCGCAGCTTTTTTTCTTCTCCATTAGTTTCTCACATTTCCCTTTCTGTTAAAAGTCCTTATGGCCGTTACCTTTTTCCTTTATCATTCTCGATTTTCGCAATTAGAGAAGAGGTGGCTAGTTCATCCTCTGACCCAGAGATTTACTGGTGCCCTTGTGCCAGAAATTGATATGCCTCCACATGGAGAGGATGTAGTTACGGCGGAAGATGAGAAGTTTCCAACCGTGGATGAGGTGGTTCCTCGCCCAGGGAAGGCAAGGAATGATATCAATAGCCCTGCCGAGGATGAGTTTGAACCTGTTACTTTTACGATGGATGTCGCGACTCTCACGGCGTTCAAAACCAAATGGAGAATCCCTGATCACATTGAACTGGTTCCGGCGGGTCGTGACATAATGCATATACACCGACCGGGCTACTACGCATTTTATGCATATCCATTTATCATCGGATACACGCTTCCCCTTCCTTCCTTGGTGGTGGACTTCTGCCGCTTCTACGAGGTGTGTCCGGCTCAACTCTCTCCGTGCGTATACAAACTCTTCCTTATGCTTATCAAGTATGCGGAACTAGACGATCGGGGGAATCTCTCTACAACACGTGCTTCACCTATTAGCCCCCATTTTTATAGGGGCACGATGATTCACCTTTGTCACCGATAAACAAAAGGTTTGGTGGTGAAGATGGATGACAAGGTTGATCGCCGCTTTTGGGAGAATTTCTTTTATGTCTGAACAGAGCACGTGGTATGGGACCACGCGAGGTTTCCTAAGGCGTGGAACTGCGCCCCTAGGTCTTCCTTTCCTAAAGGGAGACGACCAACAACCATTTAATATATATATATATATATATATATATATTT
>MU774530.1:0-16240 GCA_026770625.1 Nicotiana glauca
GTCTCGTAGGCAAGAGAGCCCCAGTTGAAGGAAGCGCACAGTGCTTCATCATCGACAATTTTTATTATTTGCTCCAACACATTCATGTTTTTCGTCTTGCCCATCAAAACCGACTCAACAAAATACAGTGTTGCCAATTTCAAAGCATCATCATCACTACCAACAAATGATGAAGATGTACCATGCGGGCGGCTAGAAATAAAACTATACAAATCGGCCAACTCAATTTTGTCCTTTCCAAGAAAATAGACTCTTAAAAGCCTATTCTCTTTCTCATTTAACCCTTTCACATCAAGCGACGAATAACACTTCAAACCAGTAATAATATGGAATGCATCACGAGTAAACTTAATATTACGATCAAACACCTTGAACGTCATTGAATCAGCTTCACTACTTACAATTTCAGAAAGCAATATATAGTGCATAAGTTTGCCCGAGAACTTTACACTTTGTAATCTGAAAAAGTTTCCAAAAATACTTTCTCTCAACTTCTTCCATTGGCTATTCAATAGAAAACTTTTAATGGTTTCCTTATATTGAAAATCTCCTTTCCAATATACCAGAAAATTATGCCAATTGTCAAAATCAAACACACGATCGCCTTCCATTATGATACTAGAAAAGAAGGAAAAACAAACAAAGATTAGGACTTAACTTAAAATTTCAAGTTTAAAAGTTAAGGAAATACAGTCCTTAACTTTAAATTTTAAGTNGTTAACTAAAAATTCATAAACACATTAAGCTTATGAATTTCCCTACATATTTTTATGACGTATACCTACATAATTAAATATATTGAATCAACCACAAACACATTTCAAACTTCACACACTAAAAATGTATAAATAACAGAATCACACTACATCTACGACACTAAATCAACATATAATGCTCATTTTTAAAATTTCACACAGCATTGAACCAACTTACACAGAAAGAAAAACGAAAATGCACAAAAAAACAAAAAAAACATATTACCAGTCGCGATTCAGAATAGATGACAGAGAAGATGAAGGAGCAGAAGTTTAACTGAAGATTTCACTTTGCATGCAACGAAGATGAAGAAGAAGAGAAACCTGAAACTTGGAACCGCTCTCAAAATAATCAGGGTAATGAAATAAGGGTTTTGGGTATTATGAGCGAAATACAAAAGGGAAAATATGTCTTTTACCCATTAGCAGTGGCTATTTTTGATGAACATTTTAATTAGTGGATAAAAATTAAACACATCCCTAATCAGTGGCTACTACACGCAATTTTTACCAATAAGCATGGTACACTATTGAATTGGGCCTCAATGGACTGGATATACAATGCAACAATGGTCATCTTTTGGCTAAATTTTTATTTCACAAAGTTTAATAGCATTAATGTGATATCAATTTTGAGTGTAATGCTCAATTTTGATAATATGCTATGTTAAGTTCAAAATTTTATTCCTTTCATTATGTAGGATATCATGACATTTGTATTTCTTATTTTTAATATAAATAAAAAACTAGCCCTAGGCAATGCCTAGTGGATTGCCAAAAAAATGATCTTCAGATGATTAAGGAAATGGTATTGTTAATTAGGGTGATTTGACGAGGCTATATGTTGCAGAAAAGGCAATGGGATTAAGTTAATGGTACACCGATAGTATTGCAGCACTTTCTTGTTAGATTGACTACTGGTATTCGAGGTTGCCTAGTGGTACAGAAGAAGTTTAGAGTATATCTCAGGGAATGACTGGGATCAGGTATGGTGATTCATGTGCTACATGGAATTGGAGACTGGAAGTTCTCATATCCAGGTTATGTTATGATTGCGGGTTGCGTGTATCCGCATTGTTTAGTGACTATCGAGGTTGGAGACCCGGGTGGATCTTTTGTGCTTGGTATGTTAGATTTTGGATGTGATATTGGGTTCAGACTCGTTGTCTCCATATGGTGTCATTCTAGACTATTGTGTTACGGCGACGCTGTTGGCTATGCCGAGCATGCCATAAATTAAGTGGCGTGGTTTGACGGATTATGTTCTAGTAAAGTGGTTTTATATTCGAAGACCCAACAGATGATTGGGTATGATTGTCTTCCTTATTTGGGTTCTCGTGATGGATGTCAGTGCTGAGGCTCCTTATATTGATTCAATTCTGGTGGTGAGTAACTTTTCAGATGTGTTTCTTGTCGTCGAGTATGTGGCCAGGCAAGGTTATTGATTTCAGTATCGATTTGATGTCAGGTACCGTATCGTATTGCACCGACAGAGCTAAAGGAATTGAAGGAGCAGCTTCAGGTTTCATTGATAAAGAGTTCGTTGGTAGGCTAATACGGATGCGTGTTCTAACTTGGGACGGCTTGGTTGGCTGCAAGTTGTATTGTTGAAGGATGTGTTGATTCGATTGTTATTAAACTTGTTAGTAATCTGGAGAGATCAATTAGTTACCTTTCTGTATTGTGAGACTTTATGAGTTATTGGATACAGGCACATATGGTGCAGTTCTATTAAGGTTTTATAGTGGAAGTCGAGCGGGAAGAGTAATTGGGTGTTGCTCGGTGAATAGCGTATCGATTATGTCCTTTTGGGTTGAGTAGTGTTATTTATTTGCTTCACTGTGGTTATGATGATTTGCTTTGGTTCCAGACAACAAATTGTGCGTGGTTGTCGATTTCGAGCTTAGTGACTTGAGGTGTTTCATGTGGAGCAGTGTTTGGATATGATCGCATATTTGCAGTGAAGCTATGTGGAGATATGACCTTGCGAGTTAGAATCATGTGTTCTATTTCTATGATGTGAGACGGGTTCTCAACCTTGTGTTGTGGTGGTACTGGAGAGCTTGAGGTACAACTCTTTCATTTGAGTATGTTCGGACTGTTGCTTATTAGTGCACATGTTATGCGAGTTGTGGCTTAGGCCTGCATTGATGTGTCATGTTACTAAAGTAGTGTGGTGTATTAGAGGAGATCTTTGGGATCATTAATGAATATGAACGAATTCAATTTCAGAATGAATATGAACGAATTCAATTTCAGCATGTTGGAAGTATAATATCGAGCTTTGGCTCAGAAATTTGATGTGGTATTTGCCCAAGCAGAAGTGGCTTCATGAATGGTTGATATGGGAAAGTTATGGCTTACTGTGTGTTTTAGTAATCATTGGCAGTATATGAAAGTGTTGGGATAAGACTTTAGTTGATAAGAGATTTTCTACCGGTATTCAGGTGTTGTGTGCAACTGCTGTGAGTGGAACTTATCGCTACATGTGTTTGACTTATGTGGTATATCATATAATTTCAACTGAGATTGCAGGCATGGGTTATTACCGCTGGTTTGGTCCTATTCAGAGTATATGTGTAAGGTTTTGATCGTATTGATGGTTTCAGAAGAGAGAATGTGGTTATATGGTTTATGGGCTAGATTGGATTGTAAAATTTCAGTTACAATGTGTTATCAGACCTATATGATGTAGGGTGACGTGGGATCACCCCCGGGTATATGCATGGTAAGGTTATTCAGCAATTGGTTTGGCT
The DNA here is from genome assembly GCA_026770625.1 of Nicotiana glauca. Lineage (NCBI taxonomy): Eukaryota > Viridiplantae > Streptophyta > Magnoliopsida > Solanales > Solanaceae > Nicotiana > Nicotiana glauca. The sequence continues at coordinate 3,512 of MU774530.1, forward strand.
CTTAGAACAACTCTAGGCACGTTCGAGGATGAACGTTTGATTAAGTTGGGGAGGATGTGATGACCCGGCTAGTCGTCTCATGAGTTACCACTCTGTTTCCCATATTTTAGCTTTTTTATGCTTCGTTATCCGTGTTTTGTGGTATCGGGTTGGTCAGATCGAGTTCGGAATGATTTTGGTAAGGTTTGAGACACTTAGTCTCTTTTAAGAAGGTTTAAGTTGGAAAAGTCAACCAGATGTCTACTTATGTGTTAGATGGCTCATATATGATTTCTATGGTTCGGTTAGCTTCAGGAGGTAATTTATGACTTAGGAGTGTGATCGGAATGAGTTTTTGGAGGTCCGGAGTAGAATTAGGCTTGAATTGGCGAAGTTGATATTTTAGCAATTTCCAGTTGGCAGGTGAGATTTTGATTCGAGGGTCAGAATGGAATTCCAAGAGTTTCTGTAGCTTCGTTGTGTCAGTTGGGATGTGTGTGCAAAATTCCAGGTCATTCGGACGTTATTTGGTTGGGTTTTTTATCAAAAGTATATTTCGAAAGATTTTAGAAACTTAGGGTTGAATCCGATGTGTTTTGAGTGATTTGATTTTGTTTGAGGTGGTTTGATGATTGGAAAAAGTTTGAATAAGGTTTTAGGATGTGTTGGTTCCTTTGGTTGAGGTCTCGGGGGCCTCGGGTAAGTTTTAGGTGGTCAATCAGATTATTTTAGAGTTTGGAAAATTGAAGAAAATGCAGGTTCAGTGTTGCAGAGATTTATCTCTTCGCGAGAGGAGCCTCGCATTCGCGAAGAAGGATTTGATGAAGGCCAGAGTTAATCCTTCGCGTTCGCGATAGGGTCTTCGCATTTGTGGAGGGTTGGCAGGTTGTGCATAGCGTTCGCGAGAGGGTACTCGCGATCGCGTAGAGTAATTTCAGATCAAGGCCTTTTTGTTCATCGCGTTCGCGAAGGTGTAGAAGGAAGAAGCATCGCGTTTGGAATGGGTGTGTCGCGTTCGCGAAGAGCAAAATTTGGTCAACGCGAATTTGTGCTTCTGAACGCGAGAGGTTGACCGCGTTCGCGAAGAATGAGGAGTCAGGCCTGGGTAGAATGTTTTTAAGTCGTCTTGTCTGCGATTTTGGCTCTATTATCACCCATAGTTGATCATTTTGAGATCTTCTTAGTGGAGAATAAAGAGGGATTCAAGGGGAATCGATTGGATGTAAGATTTTTGAACTCAAAACTCGATTATTATGTGAATTCCACCTAGAAAATCATGGAAACTTAAGCTAAAAATTGAAGAACTAGGGCTTGGAATTTTGAATTTTTATTTGGGAATTTGGAGGACCATTTGGGGTCGGATTTGGGAAATTTTCATATGTATGAACTCGTGGGGAGACAAGGAACCCGTTGATGTAAAAATTTTTGAGTTTCGAGAAATGTGCCCGAGGCTCGGATTTTGCTAATTTCGGGATTTTCGATATTTTTTTATTGTTTTCGGTTGGGCTTTGTTCCCTTAGCATATTATGACGTATTCGATCTGATTTTTGATATATTCAATGCACATGGAGGCCGATTCGATGGGTAAAGGCGTCGCGAGCTAGAGATTTAGCCCGTTCGAGATGAGTAATAATTGTAAATAAAGTTCTGAGGATTTGAAACCCCAGATTGCACATCGTAGTGTTATGTTGAGGTGACTTATGCGTTGGATAGCAAGCGTGGGGTAGAACATCGTTGGGGATTATGAATTAGTCCATCCCGATTAATGATTTTACCGCGTGTTTGATTAAAAACTATTTGTTATCATCATTGTTTGGGTTGAATGCCATAATTGGGCCCAGTGCTAACTACGTAAATCCTTCGGGGCTTGTTATTGATATTTCCTCACTGTTCTGACTTTAAACTTGTACTGAGTCATGTTATTTTCCACTGTTTTCAAAACTCAGCCAAGTTTACTTTGCTTTAACACGTGAAATGATACTTCAAATAATATTTTGGGCTGAGCTACATGTTTTACTGTTTCTTGATTGGTTTGTGTGATTTTTAACTGCGTAAGGTCGAAGGCCTAGTTGTGAGGAAACACTGATACTGATTTGAGGCCGAGGGCCTGAGATAAGCACGCCACGAGGTGGCTTGTTGATATTGTTTATGGGGCCGAGGGCCTGAGATATATACGCCACGAGGTGGCTTGACTGATATGAGGCCGAGGGCCTATATTTGATGCCACGAGATGGCTTGATACTGCGCTTGGGCCGTAAGGGGCCCCTCCCAGAGTCAGCACACCCCTAGTGAGCGCGGTTACCCATTGTGATGTGAGATATAGCCTGAGGGGCAAAACTTCTATGTGTTTAATTTATCTTAATTGTCTGTCATTACTTGTTGATTGTGTATTTGTGCCGAAGGGGCAAAACTTTATATGTTTATCTTCTTAATTGCCCGACATTACCTATTGATTGAGTGTTTGTGCCCGATGGGCTGATTTATGTGCTTATCTGCACTCGTTGGTTTGTATTCATTTGCATAACTGTTGGAAATTTATTTTTCAAAAGATGTTTGAACCGAGCTAAGATGTTTTTAAGAGATTTCATAGCTTCATTGCTTTCTGAAATGGTTTTATACTGCCTCTATACAGCATGTTGATATGCTTTACATGATTTCTTGTCGCTCAGTTGTTATTACCTTTATTACTCACTGAGTTGGAGCACTCACTTTACTCTTTGCACCTTGTGTGGAGATTCAGGTATTTCTTAACCCGATAGCGGGTATTGGTTGATCAGAGGCAGAGTCATCGGAGTTTAGCCAGGTGGCTGCCAGCGTCCGCAACACTTCTTTACTCCCTCTTTATTTCATTTATCTGTACCCAGTATATTCAGACTTGTCAGTTGTAGTTAGACCCTAGTAGATGCTCGTGACTTGTGACACCCCAGTTTGGGCTGTGTTTGGGTTGTACTTCCGCATTGTTATGATATTATTTGTTATTTAAAATTAGTAAATCATGTTCTAGCCTGTTTTATTAATGTTTAGTTGTTTAACTTCGAATTCGAGGTGTGTCGAATGGCCATGTCTTCACGAGAGGTGCCATCACGACTGGGTATGGGTTTAGGGTCGTGATAGGAGGATGATTAAATATATAGTTGACTATGTGCCTCGGTGCTTAAACTGTCAACAGGTAAAGTATGAGCATCAGAGGTCGGGCGGTTTGATTCAGAGACTTGAGATTCCCGAGTGGAAGTGAGAGCGTTGTTACTATGGTCTTCGTTGTCGAGCTCCCATGGAATTTTAATAAATTTGATGCTATTTAGGTAATTATGGACCGATTTACTAAGTTCGTACGTTTCATTCTGGTTGTGACTACCTATTAGTCAGAGTGGTTAGCTGAGATCTATATCCGTGAGATTGTTCGTCTTCATGGTGTGCTGGTGTCCATTATTTCTAATTGGGGAATGCAATTAACATCGCTGATTTGGAGAGCAGTGCAGTGAGAGTTTGGCACACGGGTTGAGTTGAGTACAACATTCCAGCCCCAGATGGATGGATAGTCCAAGTGCACCATTCAAATTTTGAAGGATATGCTACGTGTTTGTGTTCTGAATTTCAGGGGTTCCTGGGACCAGTTTCTACCACTTGCAGAGTTTGCTACAACATCTGCCAATCAATTATTAAGATGGCTCCTTATGAGGCCTTATATAGGAGGCGGTGTCGTTCTTCAATTGGGTGGTTTGAGCTGGTAGAGGGTAGGCTGTTGGGAACTGATTTGGTTCGGGATGCCTTAGAGAAAGTTAAGTTGATTCAGGATCGGCTTCGCATAACACAGTCTAGATAGAAGAGTTACACCTATCGGAAGGTTCGTTATGTTGCATATATTGTGGGAGGGAAGGTATTGTTCAGAGTATCGCCCATAAAGGGTGTGATGAGGTTCGAAAAGGCGGGAAGGTTGAGCCATCGGTGTATTGGCGCTTTTGAGGTGCTTGAGAGGATTGGAGAGGTTACCCGCAAGCTTGCATTGCCACCTAATCTATTTGGTGTTCACCTAGTGTTTCATGTTTCTATGCTCCAGAAGTATTATGGTGACCCGTCTCATATTTAGGACTTCAGCACGGTTCAGTTAGATGGGGATTTGACTTATGATGTGGTGTTGTTGCCTATTTTTGATCGGTAGGTTCGAAAGTTAAAATAAAAGAATATAGCTTCAGTGAAAGTTCAGTGGAGAGGCCATCCAATCGAGGCAGCTACTTAGGAAACTGAGCGAGAGATGCAAAATGACTACTTACACCAATTTGAGACTCCAGGTATGATTTTAGACCCTTTCGAGGATGAATGTTTGTTTAAGAGGGTGAGAATATAACGACCAGGACGATTGTTTTGTGTATTTTAGCCTCGTTCCCCAGTTATCTCTTCTTGTATGTTTGATTATTGTTTTGTGACTTTCTGGTATGGTTGGCTTAGTTTCGAGGATGTTTCAGAGTGAAATAAGACACTTAGTCCCATGGTTGAAGGCTTAAGTTGAAAGAGTTGACCGAAGTTTAACTCTTAAGTAGATGACTCTAGAATAGAGTTTTAATGGTTCCGATAGCATTGGATGGTGATTTTGGACTTAATGGTTCCGATAGCATTGGATGGTGATTTTGGACTTAATGGTTCCGATAGCATTGGATGGTGATTTTGGACTTAGGCATATGTATAGATGTTGATTTGGAGGTTTATAGGTCATTTTGGCTTGAATCAGCAAAAGTTGGAAAGTTAAAGGTTTGGAAGGTTGAGAAGTTTGACCGAGAGTTGACTTTATTAATATCAGGTTTGGATTTTTGTTCCGAGAGTTGAAATAGGTCTGTTGTGTCGTTTATGACTTGTGTGCAATATTTAAGGTCAATCGAAGTTGGTTTAGTATAATTCGGCATTACTTTTAGAAGTTAGACGTTTATAAGTTCATTAGGCTTGAATTGGGGTGCGATTCGTGCTTTCAGTGTTTTTTTATGTGATTTGAGGCTTCGACTAAGTTTGTATCATGTTTTAGGACTTGTTGGTGTGTTTGGATGGGATCCCAAAGGCCTCAGGTGTGATTCAGATCATGATTGGTTAATTTTTGACTTGTTAGACTGCTGATGTATCTGGTCCTGGTTTCCTTGTACGCGATCACGAAGGAAGGTCCGCAATCATGAAGGGTCTTTATGACTAGTGAAATTTTGTTGCATTGCATTCGCAATACTTGGAGTGCGTTCGCGAAGCTTTGTGGTCTCAGGTCACCGCTAACGTGAGAAGGATCACGCTATCACGTAAGAGGAGTGGTCAGCTGTGGTGTAAGGGTTCAAGCTTACGTGATCGCGTAGTTGGTCACGCATTCGCATTGTTTATCACGCGTTTGCGAAGTGTTAAATTTGGTGAGCAACGGGTGTTTGAAGTGTACTTTTTGAGGGCAACATTATAGTTCTTCGCGATCGCAATGGAATTTTCACGATCGCAAAAAGAAAGAACTGGGCAGCAAAATATTTAAAATCCTAAATCAAGGGTTAGAGTGTTATTTCACATTTGGAGTTGTAGATCTCGGTTCCTTTTTCATAAAATGTAGTGGCCAAACCAGATAGTCCATTTCCTCTCTTTTCTCGCTCCTCAAGAAAGACGGCTAGAAACTTTCTATTAGGAATGGCTTCCTTTCAAGTTGTGTTGTTACAAACCAGTGTGTTCGAACAGGGCATGGGAGATAGATAACTAATCTAATACAGTACAACTATGATCGGGAAATAACGCAAATAAGGGAAATTTTGAAGGGAATTTTCAAGTCTTGGATCGGGGTATGCGATTTTGACTCGGATTTGTTGTTATATCATGATTCCATCTTTGTTTTATAATTTAATTGGTGAATTAAAGTGAAGAAATGGGGATTTGGTGGAAACTTTTTAAAAATGAAAAATGGAGGTTTGAAGGTCGATTTGAGGTTGAAATTAGATGATTTTGGTATTGTTGGACTCGTAATTGAATGAGTTTTCATAATTTGTTAATTTTGTCGCGTTCCGAGGCATGGGACTAGGGTTGACTTTGTGATATTGATAAAAATCTAAACTTTATTGTACGAAGTTATTTCCCACGACATTATTTCTTGATATTGAGTTGTTTGTGACTAGATTCGAGTCATTTGGAGGCTGATACATGTGGGAAAGGCTTTTTGGAGTTGTGATTTGGGTGGTTTGAGGTAAGTAACATATATAAACTTGGATTTGAGAGTATTTAACCCTAAGGACTACGTTATGTGAAAGATATTGGGGTGACATACGCGCTTGGTGACGGGCGTGTGTGCATGCACCGGTTTGTTTATGGTTTAGGGAGGCCTTTAGGATAATACCGGGATTGTATTGCTTTCATATCATGTTATCCTCGTGTTCCCTCTACTTGTTTTATTATTTGAACAGTGAATCATCTTAGACATCATGTCTAGGCTATGTGCTAACTGTTTGAGACTTGATAGGGCTATCCTTGTTGTTTGTGAGTTATATACCTTATTTGCACACATGTACTCAGTCATGATGCTATATCCGTGTATGATATCTTCGTCTCAGTACTTCCTATTTGATTCCTCACATTTTGCTGACATCGCTTAAAGATAAAACTATTTAATTGAATATTTGAGATGTGTTCATCTGAGACTTGAACGATAAATGACTGAGTTTGGGGCCTTAGAGCTGGTTTCTTACTTATTTTGAGGTGACGTTTATGCCAGGCCAATATCCTGATGAGTGTTATTGTTTTGAGGTGACGTGTACCAGACCCTATTATTGGGCTAAGTAATTATAATCAGCGCTTGGGCAAGATCCGCCCCACCGGAGTCTGACATGCCAACAATGGGCGTTGTCACAATGTTTCATATATGCTTGATGATGGGCAGTTATGCAAGGCACTCGTTGTAAATACTATTGATGGATCTACTATGATATTGTTGATTTATGTGTATACTTGACATGTAGGCATAGATATGTACTTTCATTATGCTAACTAGTAATTGTCCTTGTTTATCCGTGTTGGGTTTTAAACTGTTATACTTGAAGCATGACTAATTCCAGAAATGAGACTAAACTGTACGTGATATCGATGATTTACTATTTTCTATGGTTTATCTTTTATTTTCTAAACTTTTATCGATTATCGGAATGGCACTTGATTGTTGTCCTGAGCTCGTCATTGGTTTCAACCTCAGATTAGTGTTGTTAATTATTTAGTATATTTGGTCGTTTGTACTCATACTACATTCTACACTTCGTATGTAGGTCCAGGTACATCCAACCGAGGTGATTTTCAGGCTTGAGTCATGCTAGCTATTTGGGAGACTATGAGGTAGCTGACATACCATCCGCAGTCCTTGAAGTTCTCGTTCTCTTATCTTTATCTTTACTGTTTATCATGTTCAAACAATTCTATAGGAGGATTTATTTTGTAACTGCAAAAAGACCAAATTTGACAATAAATCCAATGAATACTTGCACTGGGTTCCAAAACTCTATGCGACCATTGTTATTCAGTTGTGCTCGTGTACTTGTTGACACTGGATTTTGGGCTTGGTTGTAGTAGCATTTTGACTTTATTCTCATTTATCTTATGGTATTCTTCGACTGTTTAGTTATTCGACCATGTTATTTTATTTTCATTGTTAATCATGTAGTTGTTGGCTTACCTAGCGGGTTGAGTTAGGTGCCATCACGACTTGTGGATTTTGGGTCGTGACACCCGTATGGTTCTAAAAATTCTTATTTGCTAAGCCGAGGTTTCATTAGTAAACTATATATATAACAATATGTAACGTTCTACCGTACATTACTTAGTAAGAGAAACAATAACATACCTACATCCTAGTGGCACAGTGACTCTAATATCTGTTGATCCTCTGTATGAGGAAATGTTGTTGATAATGATGATGCCGTAGCAGTCCTCCTTATCTGATAATAACAATCTCACATTCTGTTGCAAGGAGTCTCTCACCAGTAACATACATTGGTACCCTGATGACACACTTCTGAGTTCGCTTTCCCACACTGCCTACAGTAAGGTCTGGATGGCCCTTCATGGCCCTGGTCTCTCTATGCTTGTTGTCCTAACACTCATAAATTCTTACTCGGTCCCACTGGCAACCTCTAGTAATATCCTGGATAATCGTCTTAATATCTATGGTATCCTTATCATTTCGGGATTCTCTATAATCGCAATCTAACCTCACCTTCTTATTATGCACACTCTCTCTATCCAGGCCAAGCTGACGTTGATGCTCCTGATTCCTCTAAAATTTGGGCAAAGGCCTGAACCCTAGAGATATCCATCTTTGTGTTCCAGGATGCTACTATACACTCTCCTACTAAATATGGCTCTAAACCTTACCCAAATCACAGTATTCCATCTCGCATCGAAGCCACTATTGCCGGGGCATATCTATCTTGCGAGTCGAACCTGGGGTTATATTCTCTTAAACTCATATTCCTTTGCTTAAGGGCTAAAAACTACTCAACTCTAGACTCTCGGATTTCTACCAGCAAGTAATGCTCTAGGAAGGCGTTAGCAAACTCCTCCCATACTAGTGCAGGTGCATTTCGACCGTGTGATCGGTCCCAAGCATCGTTCCGGAACACAACTATATCTCTCAACCTATTTGTTGGTAACTCTACTGCCTCAATCTCCATTACATGCATAACCCTAAAGGTTGTCTGAAGCTCGTATATAGAATTATGTGGGTCCTTGTGTGGATCTGATCCTGTAAACTCTGGTGGGTTTAGATTAAGGAACACTTTTACCCTTGAACTAGTCGATCTATCTAAAGTTGTACTGCCTCCCACCATTTTTGTTCTGATGCACCTGATGTAGTTGATAAGGGTACTGGTGCTCCTCACGGCTCCTTTAGAACTAAAGGATTCGGGGAAACCTGGGATCTTGACATGCGCGAGGTATTAGTCTGACTCCCATCTACTAGTGGTCTACTACTAAGGCCCTTATCTGTAACCTGATGACCCTCTTTCCTTTTCTTGCCTACCGGCATTTATGTAAAGACTTAATAAAACACAAGTTAGAATCAAACTTCTACGACCTAGGCGTCTCTGTACAGTTATTTATCAATGCAAGTCATGCTCAACTTTCTATCACTTAGCTGTATGACAGATTTAGGAATGAAATAAAGCAAATCAATAAAAGCCCCGTAGTTTCCTATTTATAAAATGTAGTGCACAACACACTTATAAAAAAGACTTTTCTAGACATTGCTTTATAGAATCCCTGGTACACATTCCTGTTCTGATACCACTTTGTCACACCCCAACTTATGTGAGGTGGACAAGCATCTAATGTCTTAAGTATGCAAGTGATCATTCCGTAAAAATATGATAAATTTACCATATTTGAAGCACCTGAAGTCAGAAAATCCCGAACATATATACATATCAACACACGAGCCTAGAAGGCCTCAGTCTGTATAGACATCTGACTAACACACCATAACTGACCACATGTATCCACACGTCTACAAAAGCCTCTAAGAGCATCTAACTGACATAACATAGTCGGGACAGGGCTCTGACTTATCCATAGGTCTATACATAAAATCACAACATAAGGACCTCTAGGCTCGGCTACACTCCGAATGATATGTAGTCTACCGATCAACAGTTAGAACTGAAATTATTTATTTTGGGGTCCGTCAAACTGCCTATCTGAACTTGCAACATGAAATGTAGTGTCCCCTACCAAAGGGACGTCCGTATAAAATAATATACCGAGTATGTAAAGAAACTAGATAATCACAAAGAAGTATTGAAATCAAATAAAAGAATATTGAAGGAAGATAACTAGATAAAACACGGGTCAAGATCACTTGGAGATCAGAGCTCATATCATACAATAAGCCTAGAAGGTCATATATCATAGTCTTGCCAAATGAGACTCGTAGCATTTCTTTGTAGCTTTGTCTTCTTGAACTCTCTGTAACAACATCTCACAACTTATACAATGTCTAGACTATCATACGTTAGTCGTACAAACACATAAAATTGAAATGCTAAGTACTCGTATCACCTCGTACTTATGTGCTAACTACCAGACTCGTAACTCTGTACTTTATCTGTTCTTGTACCGGTACTATCATCTCATACCTGGCTAATAAGCTGGTACTTTTGAACTAGCGTATCCGTTATCTACTGGGCTATCATGCACGTATCTGCAAGGCTAGCACTCATGTACTACTAGGTCAGTGGAGTTGTCCGCTGTATGTATCTATCATACTAACAACATCCCTCAACAAGTAGATTTCTCATATCACTTTTAGTAAGGTCATCAATCATACCACAATGAACTATCAACAAAAGGCAATCTCATCATTTGTACAACCGTTTGCAAACCAACAGCTCATGTAGTGCCAACTTGTGTCATCACAATACCAGAGTCCGCATATGGAAGTCACCATAGCTCATAGACAGCTTCTAAATAGGATAAGAAACTACTAACAAACATTTGAAACTGGACCTACCAAGGTGCTACCAGTTAAGGCATGTATGGTCTACTAAAGGCATGTGTCAAGAAACCCTTAATGGTGGTCGTTTTTATATGTGTGTACTTACGAGGGAGCCATAATGGTTCATATGCACTTTCGAACATAATCAAGGGATTACTACAGAACATATGGAACTCGTGACATCGGGGACTTACTATTGGTTCATGCCAAGGAAGGGGATAACGAATAGCCTTACATACCTTGATTAGCAACCCTTCAATAAATCATAACAAGAGAAGCTCCTACAAGTGTACTCTACACAAAACGACAACCATACTAGTGTCAAACAACCTGAAATGTAATGACGAATCACCAGCCAACCACCCCACTATTATATGGTGTTTCTCCACGCCCTTTTTCCTACCAAACTCCATAAAAATAGTAGCACAAGAGACAACGCAATAATGACAAGAAAAATCCTAGAAAACAATCCAAAACTTTCCACTACAAGTTGAACAACTTGAACTCACGGCTTCCGATCATCGTCCCGTGAGTTCTTACTATTACGGAACGAATTACTTACCTTTACAGAAGAAAAATGATTGAAATAGGGCGGTATAATTACCTTATTTGGTGAAGATATCAGCTCCTAACTTGGTGTTACATCTCGCATTTTTCGTATGTTAAAGTTTCGTCTTCAGTTAATTGACATAAACTCGGGGATGAGATTATATTGAGGTTAGCATATTTATTGTCACGACCCGGATTTATCCCACCATCGGGCGTCGTGATGGCGCCTACTAACGGAGCTAGGCCAGCCAAACATTACACGCCCTCTATCAACATCACCAATAAAATACTATCAACAATTAAATAAATGCGGAAGACTTTTAAGTTTAACCAAATAAAATAACAATGCGGAAGTTTGAAACACATCACTACCCAAAACCTGGTGTCACTAGCTCACGAACTGCTAAGAGTACTACACATAACTATCCGAAAGAAATATAAAACTGTTTGTCTCGAATACATGAGATAACAGACTGAAAATAAAGGTAGAGGAGACAACGGGTCCTGCGGACGCCTGCAAGGCTACCTCGGTGTCTCGCTGGTCGAAGTACCAACACCCGCACTACTGCTACTGTTGCTGTCCGAAACCTGTATCTGCGCAAAAAGAGCGTAGAGTGTAGCATCAGCACAACCGACCCCATGTGCTGCTAAGTACCTGGCCTATCCCAGCGAAGTAGTGACAAGGCTAGGACCAGACACTCATATAAACCTGTGCAGTTCAAAAAATATATATATGTACAACAAAAAGAAACGAAGTACCGAACTAAACAGTAAGAATGGAGGGAAACATATTATGGGGAGCACAAGCCGAATATAAATGCTATCAGTGTAATTAAGAAATAGGGCACAACAATAACTATCAAATAATAAGAAATTCAACTGTTGCACGGCATCAACCTTCGTGCTTTTACTCTCATCCTCACGCAAAGAAATCAAAGAGAATGCACGGCATCACCCTTCGTGCTTTCCCTCACATAACTCTCATATCATGGCACGGCATGACCCTTCGTGCAAATATAATCCACAATGGCACGGAATGTTCCTTCGTGTATAAAAGGTTAAAACATGGCACGGAATGACCCTTCGTGCAAATATAGTTAAAACATGGCACGGAATGACCGTTCGTGCAAATATAGTTAAAACATGGCACGGAATGGCCCTTCGTGCAAATATAATTAAAAATGGCACGTAATGTTCCTTCGTGCATAAAAGGTTAAAACATGGCACGGAATGACCCTTCGTGCAAATATAGTTAAAACATGGCACAGAATGACCCTTCGTGCAAATATAGTTAAAACATGGAACGGAATGGCACTTCGTGCAAATATAATTAAAAATGGCACGGAATTACCCTTCGTGCATTATCACTCTTCCTCACCCAAACAGCAATCACAACCAAACGGGCGAGAGAAATGAACAATAATAAGAAATGTCCCAGCAAGGGAATAACACAATTAACGACTGAGTCCCGGCAAGGGAAATAACACAATTAACAACTGAGTCCCGGCAAGGGAATAACACAATTAACAACTGAGTCCCGGCAAGGGAACAATATCAATAACTTTCACATCCCGGCAAGGGAAATATTTAATATATTCAACTATCCCGGCAAGGGATCATTCACAGCTCTTTTCAATACTTTCATCTCTTACTCAGTAGTATTTATCATTCGAGCCAACGCTCCAAAGTATTAATATTTCATAATCATCCTCAAACTCTTCACATTC